>JAVJIF010031779.1:0-177042 GCA_038442645.1 Agave tequilana
ATAGAGAGTGTAGGCTAGTTTGTTGTTATATTTCTTTCTTTTCTTGTATTGTTTCTTCTTCCTCTAGCTTAGCTTTGACATTAGAGTGAAAGAGAAAGAGAGTTAGTACAAGTTGTATTTGAAGATGACTATCTTATACAAGTAATACTTCTCCTTCTTCTTTTCATTCCTTAATATTTTTACTTGCTTTTATTTCCTTGCACTAGTGTAGAACTTTGCTCTTTTACATCTTCTCTCTTGTTTTTCTTTCTTATATCTAGCAAATTTTTTCATTGCATGTCTAACTAACTACTAACCCACTAGTTTCTAACAACTTGATTGATAACCCAAATGAGTCAATAGTGTCAAACAAGCCTTGTGCAAACAAGAGTTATGACATCTTAAAACGAGAGTTCTAACTCTAACGTACAAATATTACCACTCTTATATTTCATGCTTAATCATTTTGATGATTTATAAATTATAAACACTACTGTTTTTCATATGTTGGAGATATCCCTATTCATCTTTGCCGATACCAATAGTGCACTTGTTTCTTCCCTTATTCCTTCCTTCAATTGGATCTTGATAAGGGAATGTTCAAGTTTTGTCGTGTAAAGTTAAGTGAAGGGAAGAACTTTCATTCAATCTCTAACGTGAATAGTTCTTATACATAAATCTTATGCTTTCCTATAATTCATTGTAAGGTTACATCTTCAAGAAATTAGAGATTAGCGGGAGAAATTAGTAGAAAGTTAGCCATGCGTTTTCACCCTTGCAAAAACCAAAAAAAAATCACTTTTTCAATCTTCAAAACAATCTAAGCAATTTTTGGAATAACACTTGTTTTCTTTCTAATTCTTTATTTGAGACAAGGAACATCTTTACCACGAACAAAGAACTCGCATTCAAGCTTTCATCGCTCTTCATCCTTGTGGATATGATCCGTATAGCCACTTCACTATTACGGTAGAGTCGCTAAAAAGCAGTAACATCAACTATCACTCTTTTACTTATTCTTGTGCATGCTTTTTAGAATTCAAACATCAATCTTCTTATGTGGCTCATGATTTTTTTGCCTTCATCTTCATTTCATGGGTCTTCAAGTTCCGCACGAAAGCGGTGAAGTCTATTTTCTCTTTGTCATTGAGCTCTTTTAAGGTGGTAGTTTTTACCTCCCAAGATTTGAAAGTGCTTCAAGGATCTTTCGCACTTTTTGATTATTTGAAATGGGTTTGCCTAAGAAACAAGTTCATTAGTAATAGTCATAAATTGGCTAAGTATTTGATCATTAGATTCCCTGTCAAGCACATAAAAACTATCATATCGTGAATTAAGTAAATCAACTTTTACTTTCTTCACTTGTGAAGTGCCTTCTGTTTGGTGATCAAATATTGTCATATGTTATAGGCCGATGTGCAATTGATGACCTGAGACAGATCATCATCATTAAGTGCTTGCATCGAAGCATATGAAGCCTTTGCATTGGCTTCATATTTTTTTGATGGTGTTATCGGAGAAAGTGTCATTATCACAAAATAAGAGTTCAACAAAGTCCTTTGTAATGCTTTAACCACTCTACTTCCTGTGATTTAAGGAAAAGAGTCGTCTTAACTTTTCAAATAGAAAAGATGAGACCTTCAAACCTGGGTGGACAATCAATAGATCTATTGGTAAAGTATGTATAAATAAAAAATGTGACTAGCAATAATAATGATCACTTTGTAGTAGTTAAACCAAATATCAAGAGCATTATCTCTGATACTAATTGAAATCACCTAGAGGGGGTGAATAGGTGACATGCAAGTCAATAGCGGAATTTAAAGCTTTAACTACTAAAAACTATTATACAAATAGTAACCAAGAAGTGAAGCTGAATTTCCGGTAAAGGGCTCAAAATTTTCTTATTAAAATTCTTTTCAATAAGAGTCAAAGTGCTCTAATAACCTTCTTGATTCAATATGCATACAAACTCTAACAAACATAAATAATAGATAATTAAAAACAATTAAACAATCTTACACATGTATAGCAATTAAGCACAAGTAATATCAAGAATGTAATGATAAGTACAATATGAACATACAAGATATATAAACAAGTAAGTAGAGTAGAGAGATAGAAAGAAGGTAATCGCAAACATGAAGATACGTTTCGAGGTTAAGCAACTTCCTCTACGTCTATGTCTTCACTGCAATGAAGGATTTCCACTGTAACTTAGTCCCATAAGGTCACCAACACTAGTAATTTCCTCAAGAACTCTTGAACCCACAAGTTCCTCACTTAGTACCGAAACACCTCCTGCAAGCTCACTTCAAGGACGCAACTACTTGATTAAAAAGAATGGAAACATTTGAGGTCAAGAATCTTGATCCTCAAGAAAAACTCTCTCACAAACAATTAATCCTTATAAAATAGATTTAGAAGTTAAAGCTCAAGCTTGCATGAGAAAACATGAACTTTAAAGTAGAAGCTCTTTTGAAAATACTTGGAAAAACTTCTCTGAAGGTATAAGAATTTTCAGCACAAAAATCAATTTCCCAAAAACTTGTTTTCGAGAATTTTTTCCAAAACTCAAAATTTGAAGAATAGGCCTGAAAAATTTTGATATACTTTTTTGAAATGATGTGGATGTTTAAGAATCAAAAACTATGTTTTTAGGGTCATAAACAATATCCCTATTTATATGTTACTAAAAATAACCATTAGAAAATCTAAATCCAAAAAATTAACACATAAAACACGTTTTAGATTTGAAATAGAGACTGAACGATTAAGTCAGATGTCGACAGTCCAACTGGTTGTTGAACGCCCAGCGTGCAACGACTCTATTTTTAGCCGTTGTGAACTCACCTATCGACAACCCAATCGGCCTGTCGACAGCTGACTGATACATCAATGTATCAGCTTTTGACAACTAATGAGAGCTGTAGACAACCGTCTCCAAAACATTGAGAACTTGATGATTGTAAAATGAAAGTGATAATGAACTTGATGATTGTAAAATGAAACTAATGAGAGCTGTAGGCTAACAGGTCGTGTCCACGAGGAGGAATGCGATGATAGCTTTTCGGTGTTTTTTATTTAGAAAGTAAAGAATGGTGTTTGTTTTTTTTAGTTGAAAAGAGAATGGAGAGAAGGGAAGTGATTTAAAGAAAAACTAAAACTTAGAGAAGGCTTTGGAAAAGGTGATCTTTAAAAAAATGATGAAGATTGTTTGGTTATTTTAATAAAGGAAAAGATCTAGGCTCACTAATTTTCTACTCAACTACTTACTTATCTCAAGAACATTTTGGTGCATCACTTTTATCTTAGGCCAAAACTTTTAGTTTCTTTTAATGTCCATGTAAAACAAATAAGATGATTTTAGTTTAAATCTTAAGGCCTTTCTTAACAAATCATTAAAAAGAGAATGTTAAACCATCAAGCGCGAAGAAGCAAGTATGAAATAAAAACATCTTTAAAATATTTTTGTTTTGAAAATCCAAGTTTAAAAGAAAAGCATCCTCATGAGCTTTCAAGAACAAGGTTTAACTCAGGCATTATTATGATTCAAGAGAGTCGTTTTCATAAAAATCCATAGGTTTAGTGAACCAGAAAATAAGTCTAACTACTCATAAATAATGTAAAACAAGACATGGAAATAAAATAAGACATACCCGTGAATTGGAGAAGAAGAAGAGACGCTTTGAGCCTTTATTGATGTACTTCAATCTTCAGATTACAGTCACTCTATTCCTCTCTCTCACTAGTATTTGGACAGAACTATAAATTAGAAAACAGATATACAACTTCTCTATACTATCTAATAAAGAACCTAAACCTTAAAAATGAACAAGAAATTTGATCCTAATCTTCGCTCCCTTTTTCAGTACAAAACCCTGCCTTTTATAGGCAAAAACCTAGAGGGAAAGGAGCGAGGAGCTCCCCTTATCTCCACCAACAAGCCGCGGATCCGCGGCTTAGGCCGTGAATCCGCGGCCAAGATGTGGACAAATGGCCACATCCTGGTAGAGATATGGCTTACGCGGGATTTGGTTCCTTTGTCTGGTGGATCATTGTTTGGCTCTGATTCTTATCTGATCTTTAGTGATTCTGCAGCTAACTGATTTAGATTATTATAAAACCAAATTAACTGATTTTCAACCTCCCTGATCTACCATAATCTGTCATGATCTTCTGATTTTGAATTAATTCTGAATTAGATCAAAATTTGATGGGCTTTGGGCTTGTTTGTCTTCCCTTTCCTTAAGCAATGTGCCTGCACTTAATAAAGAAAAATAATACTTTCTTAATAGGATTTATTAGATAATAAACAAGGTAATGTGATAATATATATGCAATATATGTGACCGATCACACCCCCACACTTTTCTTTTGCTCGCCCTCGAGCAAAAATATGAAAACTAATCCTAATCAATTATTAGACCACTTTCGCTGGTCAATCGATTGCACTAAGCATGTGCAATAAGCCGTTAAATCTCTAGGTTACTCCTGAGGATGACTTTTGTCTCGTGAGGGTTTTCAGTAAATTGCACCCACAAAATCCATAAAGAAAAGGGAAAAAATGTTAGCATTTTGAAGAGCATTTTGAAAAGATAGAAAATATTTGAGGTATTGTTGTAAGAGTTCAAGTAATCTATAAGTTATAGGAATATCAAACTTTTCATTCTTAAACTTAGTTTCTATTCAAAAACATGTCATCAATTAAAATAAGGAGTTAAATTGTATTTCTCATCTAGTCTATTACTTTACCCTGAGTCATATGCACCATCGTAACCGTTAAGTTTGACTAAGGGTTCTTTAATATTAACTTCTATACCTTATTATATTTATTTTTTGTGGTATTTATTCCTTGATTCCATTAGGCTTTCTAATCTGCCCATGTAACGAGCCTTTAGTCGGTGACACCAAAACCGAACAGTCTTAGGGCACCTGGTGAGAAAACACCCCTAAGGACTTAAACACTCGAGCAGATAATGCCACGAAATCAAGGATTTTTATTTATAAAATGCACCCCTTTTAGGCATGAATACTTATGCTTCATGAGGCACAAAATACCCAGCTTAATTAGAGAATTTATATATATATTTTCAAACTTATCTAATTATCTTTTGCATAAATATGAGGGCTTGCTTAGGCCAAAGCACCTACCTAATAAATAATTAGATTTGCATATATATATTTTTTCTTTGTTTTTTTATAAGGCATAAGAATTTTTGTCTTTAAACCCTAAGTGTAAGTGTATAAAGTGTGCATATTTCTTCAAGGTAAAGATCAAGACTAAATTACTTTCATCAATTTTCTTCGTAATCCTGAAAAATCAAACAAGTTATCTTATTTTTATCAAGTATAAGAAATCCTAATTATGATTTTCCTATTCCTTAAAATTGACTTAATTTCTTACAAAAATATATCAAAATATTGTTTTTTCCTTCCAAAAGTTATATATATATTTCTTTTTTTTAGTTATATTAGTCATGTTAAAGCCCTCCCCCACACTTATCTCATGTATTACCCCCAATGTATGAAAGAAATGTATAAATGCATGAAATAAAATGGAAAAGAGGAAAGTTATCGATACATTGGGTCGAAAAGACCCATAACCATTTCATTTACCGGCATCGAGTCCAAGAAAGGTTTAAGGTGTTGACCATTTACCTTAAAGTCATTTCCATTCTTAGTGTCACAGATCTCTACAGCACCGTGTGGAAACATGGTCTTGATAATGAATGTCCCAGTCCATCTTGATTTTAATTTTCCTAGAAAAAGATGAAACTAGAATTATAGAGTAAAACTTTTTATCCAGGGACAAAAGTTATTCTTATGATGTGTTTATCATGAAAAATCTTAACTCTGTCTTTAGTGATACTAGCATTATCATAGGCCTTATTTCTCAACTCCTCTAATTCGAAAATTTATAATTTTTGAAGGTCACTGAACTTAGTCAAGTCGAAATTCAACTGGTTATTGCCCATAAGGCCTGGTGCTCTAACTCAACGGGTAGATGGGAAGCCTTCTCAAAGACTAACCTATAAGGAGCATCCCTAGAATCGTCTTGAAAGCGGTCATGTAGGCCCATAGGGCGTCTACAAGTTTGGTCGACCATTCTTTCCGATTTTGGTTCACAGTTTTCTCCAAAATTAGCTTGATTTGTCTTTGGAGACCTCAACCTGCCCAACGATCTAAGGATGATAAGGTGTGGACAACTTGTGAGTTATGGCATACTTTCGCATAAGAGCTTCAAAGGATCTATTGAAAAAGTGAGTATCATTATCACTGATGATAGCATGAGGGGTTTCGAAGCGTGAGAAAATGTTCTCTTTTAAGAACTATATGACAACTTTGTTATCATTAGTTCTATTAGGAATGGCTTTTACCCACTTAGACACATAGTCCACAACAACCAATATGTATTGGTTTCCAAATGAGTTAGGAAATGGACCCATAAAGTCGATGCCCCAAACATCAAATAGTTCTATTTCTAGAATTGGGCTGAGGGGATCATATCTCGTTTTGAGGTCCTTCCCACCATCTGGCATCTACGGCACGTCTTGCAAAATTCATAAGCATCTTTGAACAAAGTAGGCCAATAGAACCCAGTTTTTAGCACTTTTTCAGCAGTCTTGCAGGGACCAAAGTGTCCACCGCATGAAAATCATGACAAAAGGATAAAACACTCTTAACTTCTTCATCAAGAATGCATCTCCTAATAATTTGGTTAGAACAGTACTTAAAAAGATACGGTTCCTCCCAAACGAAATACCGGACTTGAGATAAGAATCATTTATATCGCTTTTGGACTAATGAGATGGAGCTTGGTTAGTGACTAAGTGTCACGCCCCCGCTTCCCAAAATACGCGGAAATGGAGTCGGACGAGAGTTAGCGACGTATATACGCGAGGAAAATACCCCACATATATACGCTAAGCCTAAATTAACCTGAACAAGCTATAAATCTGAACCATAATAATCAGCCATCACTGCAATAATACATATAAAGGCTACACATGATCTCAAATGAAATAAGGAATAGAATGGAAGCTAAGTGTGATATACATGAATAAAGAATAATAGCAAGAATAAAGAAATGTAAGAATACCAGAATCAAAAGGGAGAGAGAATCCAGCTCCTAGCAAAGCGTATAGTCTCAACGAACACCTGCACAATAGAACAAGCGTCCAATATCTGGACGTGCAAATCCAGGGTCGTCAGAACGCGACCTGGTGAGTGTGTGTGTAAAGAGGAGAACTCGTGCATATCACAATGTGCATAAAATAATAACAGCTAACTGCAAACACTAAATAACATGATAAATAAACAACTGAATAACAATAACATGAATGAGCGTGCAGATAAAAGACAAGTAAACAACTATAAACCAACAACTGATGTCTAGATGTGTATCCTAGCTAGAAATATCACTAATCTGGTATATAAATCTGGTATTACAATCATATGTCTATCATAGTGATGTATATGTACAATCAGGTGATTACGGTCAGTCACAATACATTAACAGTTCATTATCATTTATTATGTTAGCGAACACCAATTGCCACCTGTAATAGACGCATCCCATACTACGCCTACTACACGTGTCAATCAGGGTCCTAAGTTATTGAAATTAGTGGAAGAGACTTTGTCCATGCTTTAGGTTGGTCCCGTACATACCCGGGACCACGGCCTCAGTTTCCTGGCGCTAAACCAGGCCGTACCGCTAGGTACTCAGTAACAGTAACAGTAATCTCACTGTGAAAATAGTGGAACAGTAACAGTACAGATGGGATGCCAGTCATCCCCCAGGAACCCTGCAGTGGAACCCTCAGTCGGTTGCGCAACCTGTATCCTAGGTCCACCCAAAATATAGACGCTGTCTCCTCCATCAATTTTCCCAATCCTAGTGTAAGTTATTCAATCACTTTGTTATTTAATTCAGTTAAGTCAGTCAATATCCATTTTAACTAGAATACTGGGACGATATGGTGACAGTAACGATAACAGTACAGTAACAGTCAATCCGTAATCGTACACACGATGAACAATATCATTAACAGTGAACAGTAACAGTAACCGTGTATACGATGAACAATGGGACTGTACAGAGTGTTACGGTCAAACAATTCTTTCCCAGTAATTTTCAGTAACATGAATAATATGGTTATCAGGTAGATGTTATGTATAGTCAGTCAAGTTTTCAAGGGGTATCATGATGTCCAGGATTAAGAATATTATGCAATTATTTAAAGAGATACAGAATCGTTCACAAGGCAAATTTATTTTGTATTTAATACATGTAGACATAGACTAGTAACTAACAGGCATGAAATTTAATTGAGTTTGAACAATTATCTAAATGTAAAATAATATTCATTGAAATAGACAGGATAAAACAATTACGTGAAATAAAACTGAAATATTAAATGATTAAACAAAGAACACTCACATAATAAATGTAAACATGCACTTAATTAAATATACATACATAATAACATACTCATGCATTAATACATGCATACATACCTAAATTAATAAATACCTTCTATTAACTATAAGCACCTAAACATTAATTAATTCACACCCACCATCTGAATTTTGTACAAGGAAACTGAGTTGGTATCATCATTATATGGGCATACGTCCAGAAAGACATGTTTAGAGGCTTTCTTTTGAAAATTAAGTACATTGCAAGCATATATTATAAAGTGCAAACTTATGTGGTTTGTACACAAGTGTATGCATGAATAAAATAGCATTTGGAAGAGTATGCATGTAAAACTGATTGAGGCTATAAATTGTACAAGTACCATTTCATTGTTCTTTTAATGCTCCAGAGAAAGGAAACAAGTATCAACTTAAGTCCCATATCGTGTTTAGGAGGGCCACAAAATAGTCACTTGAAATGCCAGCACTAAAATCAATGCGCATTTTATATAGTACAGATTTATATAAGCAAGAATATTAAAAACATGTGATGCATAAGAAATTCCTAGAACATTTACATCCCTGGAAAACTTTATTTATTAATTTCACTTAATACCACAATTTATAAATCCATAATTAAACAAATATAAACTGTCATCTAATTTATTTCTTTTATGCATAATAATTTGAATAAGAGTGGGATAATGTCCTAAATTAGCACCTACTCTTTTCTGATTCTTTTACAAACTGAAAACATGAAAATCAAATATTTAAGGTTTCTTCCAGTGGATAAAAAAAAACATGTAAGGTAGATAAGACAACACCAATAAGTTCTAATAAGATTTGAAAATCATTTACAAAAGAGCTGAACTATGACAACCCTTTTCAGTTGCTTAAGAAACAAGTTCTCTAAGTTACTTTCCTAGCAGCCAACCACCAAAAAGATATGACAAACCAAGCTAAAATCAAAGATTTATAAATTTGATGCGCTTAGCATTGACTTCCTGCTTCCTATAACAAGCAAAATTTGAATAGTCATGCTATTATCAATTTTTATAAGAGATTAAAGTAGTGAATAGTCATAAATAGGTAAATTAGTTTGACTGTTTTGTAGTTCTAGGCTTTGCGAAGTGTTTTGAACATGAGTTTGATTAGGTAAAGGAAGAAGTATTAACATTATAACATAATTATATAAATACAAGTTCACACATCTATAAGTTATTAACATCCTAATGCATTTATAAGGCACATCACACAAATTACACTCAATTTAATCTGAAAGTGAGTTTATTGGTGTTCTTGCTTAGTTGATCAGTGTTTGCCAACATAGCATTCAATAAAATTCCTAGACTACTGACAAGTAAATGATCAGCTTGCAATTCAGTAACTAGGATTTTTCAGATAAAGCGATAGCAATGGAAGTCAAATGTCCGCTCCAATTTAGAAAAGAATGGGTCTTTATAGTCAAGAGAAAATAGCAACCATAAGAAAGACAAACTCCAAGGTTAACCATCTATTAGCCAGCAAAGTGCTCAATTCTACAATCAAATCAAGACTTCTCTGCGGAGTCCTGGGACTCAACACAATTCAACTGAAATAATGTAATGATATAATAACACAAATTACATAAAGAGAGGGAGAGGGAACTCACTAACATATATTCATAATTACACACATAGTGCTCAAAATGAAAGAGGAGAGAGATGAGACACTCACAAAGGGAAGGGGAGGGAATGGCCGGGTGGAGCCTGTATAAGGTGGCATGGCGAAGCTCTGGCGGTGGAGTGCACGCAGGGAAAGAGGGAGGCGAACTGGTTCCTGTCAGGGGGCTGCTGCGTGCTCCAAGGCTGCTGGATCTGGCTGTCGTGGCTGGTGGCTTGCTAGAGGTTGGATGGCGTGCCACAAGGGAGGAAGCCCGGGTGCTTGCGGCTGTGCTGACGTGCACACTGGAAAAGATGCGCAAGAAGGGGAAATGGGATCCGGTCTGCTGGTGGTGTGTCGGGCTATGAGGAGGAGAAAAGAAAGAGATGAGGAAAAAGATTATGAGAGGATTAGGGATTTATTTTAATAGATAGGATTTAGGATTTGGTTAGGATATAGGATTTGTGAAGTTATGATTTGGATATTGATAAGATTTGAATGGGTTAGAGGTTAGGATTTGGATTTGATGTTAGGATTTGATAGGATATAGGATTAGGATTTATTAGTTGGGATTTAGTAGATAGGGTTAGTTAAGATTTAGATTATGAGTTGTTGAGATTAGGATTTGATAGTTTAGATTTGGATTTCGGTTGTTGGGATTAAGATACTGAGATAATGGGTTTCGGGTTTGGATCATGGGTATTCGGCATAAGTTGAAATAAAAGGGTAATGGGTATAATATTGATGGGTTTGGGTCTATGCAAATGGGTAGGATTAGGAATCAATGAAAGAGGAACAGTAATAATAACATATATCTAATAACAAGAACACTAATAATTAAGTACAGTAAAAATAAATACAAATACAGTATTATCTACTTAGGGATATTACACTAAGTAATTCACTATATCAGCAAACCAACATTTTCTAAAGATAGCTAAGAGATTATCATTAGAAAAGTCCTCATTTATGGGCAATTCGTTGCATGGAGAATTTGAGATTCGTGAGAGATGGTCAGCAACGACATTTTTTGTGCCTTTCTTGTCTCAAATATTGAGATCAAATTCTTGAAGAAGGAGGATCTAAAAAATGAGTCAGGCCTTGGCATTCTTCTTCATAATGAGGTACCTAAGCGCACTATGATCGGTGAAGATGGTGGTTTTGGACCTAAGTAGGAAGGGACGAAATTTCTCTAAGACAAACACTACTGCCAAAAATTCCTTCTCAGTAATAGTGTAGTTCAATTGAGCATCGTTGAGAGTCCTCCTAGAGTAGTAAATTACGTGCTGCTTGTTATCAATGCGCTGTCCTAGGACAGCGTCTATGGCAAAATCAGAAGCGTCACACATGATTTCGAACAGCTTAGACCAATTCAGTGCAGATATGATTGGTGCAGAAATAACCTCTCTTAATCTTCTCCCAAGAATTCATACATTCAGCATCAAAAGTGAAGGACACGTCCTTAGCTAACAGATTAGTCAAGGGTCTAGCAATCTTACTAAAATCCTTGATAAATCTTTGGTAAAAACCGGCATGTCCTAGGAAGGATCAAATATCCTTCACGCATTTGAACATGGAAAGCTTAGCAATAACCTCAATCTTGACTCTATCCACTTCAATTCCCTTCTTGGAGATTTCATGACCCAAGAAAATTTCATGTTTTACTATGAAGTGGCATCTCTCCCATTCAGTGTTAGATTTTTCTTAGCACAACGCTGGAGGACAAGTTCTAAATGGTGGAATATTGAGTGAACGAATCTCCATAGATGGAGAAATCATCCATGCAGATTTTTAAGAATTGCTCTACCATATCAGAAAAAAGACTCAACTGCAACGTTGAAATGTTGTGGGGCATTGCATAAGCCAAAAGGCATTCGACTATAAGCAAATGTCCCAAATGGACATGTGAACGTAGTCTTTTCTTGGTCCTCATGAGTAATAGGAATCTGATTATATCCCAAGTAACCGTCCAAGAAACAATAATACTCGTGGCCCGCCAAATGTTCAAGCATTTGATCAATGAAGGGGAGTGAAAAATGGTCCTTACAAGTTGCAGCATTAAGCTTCCTATAGTCAATGCAAACTCGGATCTTCGTGGGAAGTCGAGTTTGGACCAACTCTTTGTTCTCGTTTTTCACTACGGTGAAACCTGATTTCTTTGGAACCGCATGGACAAGACTAACCCATTGGCTATCAGAAATGGGATATATTATCTCATTATCTTAGAGTTTCACAATTTCAGTATGAACAACCTCTTGCATTGTAGGATTTAACCTACGCTGCGGGTCTCTTTTAGGTGTGGCATCTTCATTGAGATGAATGCGATGTTGAACTATGGTTGGACTCAATCCCTTTATATCGGTCATAGTCCAACCAATGGCTTCCCTATATTTTCTTAGAATTGCTTTAAGATCTTCTTCTTGCCCGTCGTTTAAATGGGAGGCAATGATGACAAGAAAGGTCTCTTGTTCGCCTAGATAGACGTATGTGAGATGCGCAGGTAAGGCTTTCAATTATAAGGAAGAGGAAGGCTCACTGAAAGGATGAGTCAAATTTATTGGCTCCATATTTGATAAAATATGGTTTGAGGCCCAATTCACAGCAGACTCAACAACCTGATCAAGATTAAAGTCGTCAGAATCTAGCCCGAAGACACACTCAGTTTCTAGTTTCAATTCTTCCCTATGTTCACTTGTTAAGTTCTCAATGAGGTTGGCTTCAAATGTTTGGTCCTCAATATCACGGGGTTATTTTTCTAGGTTGAAGACATTGACTTCTCTAGTCATGTCCCCAAAGGTTAAGCTCATGGACCCATTCCTACAATTGATGATGGCATTGGCAGTAGTAAGAATGGTCACCCTAGGATAACAGGAGTTTGAGCCCTCGGATTGGACACAGGTTGTGTCTCTAGAACTATGAAATCAATAGGGTAAATAAACTCTCCGACCCGGATAAGGACATTATTAATTTCTCCCTTTGCTCATGAACGGTCAGCTAGTTGGATAGTGACTCGAGTTAGACTAACATCGCCCAACCCAAGTAGTTGATAAACTAAGAATGGGAGCAAGTTGATACTTGCCCCCAAGTCAAGAAGTGCATGACTAATCTCGGCTTGTCTATGGTGTAGGCAATGGTGGGACAACCTGGATCCTTGTACTTGACAGGGATCAGACCCGACAGTAGCTCACTAATGTTAATGGCTAAGAAGACCTTTTTGGGTACATTAGTCTCTCTCTTTTGGTGCACATGTCCTTAAGAAACTTAGCATAGAATGGGACTTCTTTGATGGATCAAGAAGTATAACATTTATCTTCACTTGATGATGAAGATTTCAAATATCTTATCCATGCTTGAATTTTGCTTGTTATTTTTCAGCCTATTAGCAAATGATACTATAGGCTGGTGCACCTGACTGGCTGACATATCTATTTCATATTCGTCAGATTTGGAAGGATTGGGATTAGATGAGGTAGATGCTTGATTGTGGTTGTGCTGAATTGGGTTAGATGATATTGACACTTGATTATCAACTTTCTTCCCGACCTCAATGTATGAACAACATTACATTGATTCAATGATTGATCCTCAGCCAAATGAGCTTGTTGAGAATTCCTAAAATTCATTATTGGCTGATTAGGCAAGGTACCATTTTGTCTCTCATTCATGGAGTGGCTAATTGGCCCATTTGAACCTCTAACTTCTGTATAGTTTGCATGAGAGAATCTTGGTTCTTCATGTATCTTTCATGTTTCTCTCAAAGTCAATCATTCTCCTTTCTAGTTGAGGATTCTGGAAGGAAGATTGTGGAGCTTGGTTGGAAAAGTTTTGTTAATAGTTTGAAAAGTTAGGGGATGGTTGGGAGAATTATGATGAAAATTGAAAAAGTTGGGTTGATGATTGGAAGAATTATTGGCATGATGGAAGTGGCTTGTATGATTTAACGTGAATGGTCTTTGTTATTTTGACTCTATGAGAAATTCAGGTGATTTCTCCAGCCAGGATTGTACATTGGTGCATAAGGATTATTGTTTGGCCTTGAAAAGGCCGCATTCATCAGTTCTAGAAAATGTTGTTAAGCTTGAAATACAGGACACTCCTCAAACACATGATCCATGGCTTGATAGCAAGTACAGCCCAGAGTTGAAAATTGGTTTGGGCTAACTTGATTGACTGGACTTGGTCCTTAGTTTCTAAAACTTCCAGTCTTCTCGCTAGGTTAGCTAACTTAACCTCGTTAGCTATGGATGATTCAATAGAATGGAGACCTCCTTTTGAAGAGATGGAGTTTGAGTTCCTCGAGGTTCACTAGTAGGTTCCCATCTGATGGTCTTTTCAGCTAGATTCTCATATAAGTCCCATCCTGCATTCTCATCCTTCTACAAGAATCCCCCTTGGCACATGCTTTCCAAGAGGGTCTTACTAGACTAGTCTAAACTGCCATAAACAATTTGGCAATATCGCCATTTCTCTATTCCACGATGAGGACATTGGACAAGGAGGTCTTTAAAACGTTCAAAGTACCTCCAAAATGGTTCACTAGGTTCTTACTTGAATTGCATGATGTTCTTCTTAATGAGAGCGGTCTTATCAATTGGATAGAATTTCTTCAGGAAGACCTTGATGAAACCACCCAAGATGCGATAGAGCCGGCCGCTAAGCTGTAAAGCCATTTCTTGGCTAAGTCCTTAAGAGCGAAAGGGACAAATCTCAACCTAATAGCATCATCTACAAGGTGTGGGATTTTCATCATTAAACATACTTTCTCAAATCTCTTATGAAGAAATAAGCATCTTCAGACTCTAAGTCATGAAACTTAGAGAGAGTATCGATGAACTGAGGCTTGAGCTCAAAATTATATTCACCAACCGATGGAAGTTGGATGCAGATGGAAATGAGGTTCTAATGGGGTAGAACCTATCCTGCAAAGTGTCGGTTGAGTCATAACTGGATCTGGTCTTGGCTTAACTTGGGTGGTGATGTGTTTCTAGTCAACCTAGATGAATTAGGGTCTCTTGACCATACTTGCATACACAAACAAGTTCACCAATAGTCAACAAGAGAAAATAACCACGCCTAGTCTAAGGTAACCTTAACCTAGACGACTCCTAACTGGTTAATTGTCCACAGGAGGTATAATGCAGACTGTAACCACAAGCTAATCAGCTAGGTCAGGGCAAGATTGGTGGGAGGTATCCGCGCAAAAGCGACGGGCCTAATTAAGCCAAACCACCAGCCTTCGGGGTTTCGCCCCTTAATCCCTTTCCTAGACACTGATTTGGCAAGAGTCAAATTCTAACACCTTCCCCCTTAGGATTATCTCCTAGTGAGTTCGAGATGTCCTTAAGGCCAGCGTCTATCAGATTTTACTTAGGCTTAGGTTGTACGTGCTTGGAGATGGTTTGTGGGATAGGGAAGGGAAATCACTTCCCACCTTTGATTTGGGTTTGCCCTTAGAATTGATTGTGCAAAGTGTGCAAGATATAGAAAAGTAACACTTAAAAGAAAACATCACCCAAGAATATTTCCTATACTATATGCTATGCATACATACCTTGTCTCCAGCTATCTTCAACAGTAATTGTAAAATAAACGTAATTAGACAAATGCCTATAATGCAAGTCTAAATGTTTTAAATAATTAATAATTACTCAGATTACTATTGGATTAAAAACAGGGATTGTGAATATCATATATAATAAGAATAATAACACAAAAACTTTATTTCAAGCAATATGTCCTATAAAAAAGTTTTTAGTAGTCCAAAAAAAATTTCAACTTTTACACTACAATTTCTTGAAATTCTGTTTCCTACTTTGAGAGTAGGGGTACAGAATAACAACTTCTCCTGCAAAGCTTGAATACTAAATCTAAATCTTGACATCCCTAAAATATGACACCAAACTTGTTAAAAAATAAATACACCATTCCCTCCTCGGCAGCGCGCCAAAAATTGACTGTAAAATGAAAGTGATAAGAATTACCGTCTAGCTTTGGGCTAACGGGTCATGTCCACGAGGAGGAATGCGATGAAAGATTTTGGTGTTTTGTTTTTTTAGAAAGCAAAGAATGTGTTGTTTTTTTAGTTGAAAAGAGAATGGAGAGAAGGGAAGTGATTTAAAGAAAAACATAAAACTTAGAGAAGGCTTTAGAAAAGGTGATCTTTAAAAAAATGATGAAGATTGTTTGGTTGTTTTTAATATAGGAAAAGATTTGGACTCACTAATTTTCTACTCAACTACTTACTTATCTGAAGAACATTTTGGTGCATCACTTTTATCATAGGCAAAAACCTTTTGTTTCTCTTAATGTCCAAGTAAAACAAATGAGGTGATTTTAGTTTAAATCTTAAGGCCTTTCTTAACACATCATTAAAAAAAGAATGTTAAACCATCAAGCGCGAAGAAGCAAGTATAGAATAAAAACATCTTAAAAATATTTGTGTTTTGAAAATTCAAGTTTAAAGAAAAGCATCCTCATGAGCTTTCAAGAACAAGGTTTAACTTAGACATTATTATGATTCAAGAGAGTCCCTTTCATAAAAATCCATCGAGAGAAAGGAGGTAGAAGAGATTAATTAGTGAGCGCAAAAAACATGTTTAGCTACTCATGAATAATGGAAAATAAGACACGGAAACAAAATAAGACATACTCGTGAATTGGAGAAGAAGAGGAGACGCTTTGAAACTTTATTGATGTCACTTCAATCTTCAGATTACAATCACTCTATTCTTCTCTCTCACTGGTATTTGGACTGAACTACAATTAAAAAATAGAGATACAATTCTCTATACTATCTAATAAAGAACCTAAACCTAAAAATGAACAAGAAATTTAATCTTAGTCTTCGCTCCCTTTTTCATTACAAAACTCTACCTTTTATAGCAAAAACCCAGAGGGAAAGGAGTGAGGAGATAAGGGGAGCAAACACTCCCCTTATCTCCACGAACAAGCCAGGGATCCGCGGCCAAGATGTGGCCAAATGGCCACATCCTGGTGGAGATAAGGCTTGCGTGGGATTTGGCTCTCTTTTGTCTGGCTGGATTCACTGTTTGGCTTTGATTCTAATCTAATCTTCGGTTATTCTCAAGCAAACCTATTTGGATTCTTATAAATCCAAATTAACCAGTTTTCAACCTCCCTGATCTGTCATAATCTGCCCTGATCTTCTGATTTTGAATTAATTCTGAATTAAATCAGAATTTGATCGGCTTTTGGGCTTGTTTTTCTTCCCTTTCCTTAAGCAATGGGCCTGCACTTAATAAAGAAAAATAAGACATTCTTAATAGGATTTATTAGATAATAAACATGGTAATGTGACAAATATATGCAATATATGTGACCGATCACTTGACTCTCTATAAAATCCTATCGATAGCCTTCTCTTAGTATCTGTCGACAGCCTAGTCATCAGAGTTGTCGATTGCTCTATTGAGCTGTTTGTAGGCAAAGTTAAAAAGACAATTTTTCCCTTTATTTTAAAAACTCCTTCAAAGAGTTATTTATAAAATTTAAAAAAATAAGTTCTTATAAATATGTTTGAGCAAAATATATGTGATAAAATTCAGAACATATTATAAACATGTGAAATTCTTTTAGAGGTATAAAAATCATTTTGAAATAAAACTTATTTTTATAAACTTGTTAAACATAACAATGTAAACCAGTTAAACTGAAACTCAATGAAATTGATTTGAAAACTAGTATCAAACTCTTGTGTGCGTGTGTATGTACAAGCTTGAGCAATCCTAACTAAATTATACTTTAAAAAATTCTAAACTCATCTTGACTTGATCGAAACTTGATTCCTTTGAGCTATACTGTTCTTGAGTTTTTGATGTGATTTTTTTTATGTGTTTTCTTAATCGATATGTATTAGCTTGAAGACATCTAAGATATTGATTAAAATATGAGATTTAGATAACACACGATCATTAATACTAATACTATATGAGTTAATCATCATCAAAACTAAGCTTTGGGCCAAAAGCTTTCTCATTTTTCAATGTTTTTCGAAAAGGATGAAAAAGATTTTTCAATTTTACATATTCGAAGTGATAGTGAGTTTGTCAATCACTTATTTATTACTTATTATCAAGACAATAAAATTAAACATAAGCCTTCATATCCTAGAATTCCACAACAAAATAGAGTCATCGAAAGGAAGAATAGAACTCTCCATGAGATAGCAAGGATAATGATCAATGAATACGGACTCTCTCAATATCTATGGACTGAAACCCTAAAAACATCATGTTACATTATAATATAATACATTTTCATAAAACATTAAACAAAACCCCTTTTGAGATTTATCATTTGAGAAAGCCAAACATTTCATAACTTAGAGTTTTTGGTTGCAAATATTTTGTTTTGAATACTAAGGATAATCTAGAAAATTTTGATGCTAAATCATATGAAACTAATTTTGTAGATTATTCTAGCATTAGTAAATCTATATAGTCTTCAATAGGTCAACTTTGACTATTAAAGAATCCATGCGTGTTAAGTTTGAGGAATCTAAACGTAACCCTCGATTCCTAATGTACGTATGTCAATACCGATAACCGATACTGATATCTGATACCCGATTTAATAATCCTAATAGCTGGATTGATGCCATTTTAGCTCAAGATATTATTTCCTATATTTTGAATTTTTGGAGTTTCTAAAATTATTTAAGAATTATTGGAGAAGAATCTCAATTTGGGTCGATCGTTGTCACGGATTGACTTCGAGATTTTTAATTAGCAATTGGGGATGAATTTTAGAGATCTGACTCACAGCAAGGTTCAGGATGATATTTCTATTTTTGAGAATATTTCTGAATTTTTAGGATTTTAATCCAATAAAATAATAATTAAATAGTGAATTATATAAAAATGCAATTAAAAATAAAAAATAAAATAAAAATTAAATTCCAGAATCTTATTGCAGCTGCTGGTGCTTGAATCCAGATCAGGCAAATAGGAATGAAATGACTAAACCATGATACCACATTGGCGTGTGGTATAGAGGCTCAAGCCCATCAATTTAAACCTCCTTTTAACGCTTTTCATCTTTTCCAACTTCTCCCCACTCTCTCTAACTTCTCCCACACTTTCTCCCCCTCATTCCCGCTCATCACAACTGAACCCACTACTCCCTCCACTTGCCCATAACTCTCAGGGGTTGGTAGGGATGTGCGGTGCATATATTAGAGACAATTCCACCATTCTTATCCCTACTCAAACCACGTTGAAAAATCCAAGTCTCTCTTTCCCTCTTCTCTCACACTTTCTCTTCCAAACATAGCAAGACTATGAGATGCTTGATGTGAGGAATAAGATTCAGACTAAAGGGAGACATTCCGGTAAGTTATTTTGCATTTTCGTAGATTTTAGTTCTTTCTCGCATTTCATCGAACATGTAATAAACACTAGTTAACACTACTAATTTCACCATGAAAAACTTATTCTAAAATCCTAATAAAATTATATATAACACGTAAGTAAGATATGTCTCCTTTATCATAACTTTTAATTAATTTTTAGAATTTTATTTCAATAAAAAAGAAGAGAAAAAAAACTAGGCTGTCTTGGCCAGAGCCAGCCTAGGCTCTGGCCGAGCCTGGTCAGGCCAGGTCTGGCTAGGACCTAGTCCAACCAGACCAGACCAGGCCAGGGCCTAGTTGAGCCAGACCAGACCTAGTCCGGGTCTGTGACAGCGCAGACCTGGATTCAACTTGTTTTTTTTAAAAAAGGAAAGAAAAAGAAAAAGAAAAAAAGGGAGAAAAGAAAATCAGATAATATATACACACACACATATACATATATATATACATATATATATATACACACACACACACACACACACATATATATATATATATATTTATTGTAGCAATTTACTATAGCATTTGTAGCAGATCCAACCCAAACCCATTACTGTAGCCGACCTGTTACTGTAGCAAACAGACTCCTTAAGTATTTATTGATTTTTATTGATTTCTAGGCTTATTTTAGTTCAGAAAAATTCCAAATAAACTCAAAAATTCTAAAACATTTATAGAAAATCACAAACTAAATTTGAAACTCTGTAAAAATATTTTGGCTGTAATATTACTTAGAATAACATGAAATTAAATATTCTTTGTAATTATTATTTAATTATCATTTATTTAAAAATTGCCAATAAATTTTTAAATATCACAAAAAATATAAAATTCATAATCCAATAATATGTAAATATTATACATCAATTCATTAGTTTATGCATGTATTTTATCATGAAATTATATATTTAAATGGTTGCTAAATTCAAAAAAATTGAATTATTTGAAAATATTAACCAACCAAAATTATAGTAAATAGTAAAAATTACATTCTCATTAACTTATCACTGAATAAAGAGAAGGTCAAGTCTCTAGTTAATTCACACAATATTTAGGCTGCGAATCCTACTCAATACCGTTTGCAGTTAAGGAAAATTAGGTTCCGACGACATCAGGCAAGTGTATGCAATTCTCTCCTTGTTGACTTTCGTCTTGATCTTAATTTTGCCTCTTATTATAAATCATGGTTATAATATCGCATGATGGTCAATATTATCCTGTGATCATATTTTCATATCAGCTTTTCCTTATCCAATTATATGATTAATTATTCTATTCTTGATATTATTACCGATACCGTCTCGTTATCATGTTTCATTATCTTACATATCATGTTTGCATCTTGTTCCTGTGCATGCATGCATCTAACTAAAATTGACATGATTTTCTTCTAGGTGATAGATCCTGGCATGCACACCTATATTAATTATGGCTAACTGTATGACCTGGATTGTTTGAGGATAATTGAATTATGATAACAAGATGCAATGACTATCTTGATCATTTAAGATTTTCTGAAAATTATTGTGATCCTGATAATACTGAAAAGAAATCAAGAAAATTGACCATTATATTCTGAGAAATTAATCGAGGATACTTATTGGATTATGGACATATGATCATGACCGATTTATTGTGATCTTTGTATTACATGACACTGATATCACCTACACTACTTTACATTTACCTGGCATCACTTGCATAACTTTATATTTGTCACTTGATATTTACACTGTTTAAATTGTTCTTGATACACATTATTTTCACTATGTGACAATGATATCCATGACATTGTTTTCGGATCATATACACTGAGTCACGTACTATTTTGCACTGCATTAATTAATGAAATTAACCAAGCCGGGGTTACTGGGGAGAGTGTGTTAGCCCAAAGGCCCATCGCTCTAGTTTTAATGATGATTAACTTATGTAGTTATAGTACTAATGATCTTGTGTTTAAATTAGTCTCAGATATTTGATCAAGATCTTAGTTAGTGTTTAGCTTCAACAAAAATTTAAAGTCAAGTTCTGGAGCTAGCACGTATTAATTCAAGAGCTCGCGCATCAAGATCGCATCATGGACTCGAAGAGGAATCGAGCTCATTGGATCAAGGTTTGGACCAAGTCAAGAAGGATAAGAAGATTTTCAAGTGAAGATTTTCAAGAGAAGACTTGTGTCATGTTTATAAGTGTCAAGATTTTGTTTATTAGATAAAATGTAAATAGATTAGTTGGTGGTTTGCTCAAGTACATATACACTCACACACAAGATTTAGATGTGTTTTCATAAAAGAGTTTCGTTTTGAAAAATACCGATTTGGTTTTTAAGATACAAAAGATACATGTATTTTATCAAAACTTATATTAGAGCATATTATCAAAAACATAGATATTTCATCATATATGTATAGTAAATCATATCCATACACATTAAGCTTCAAAAGTGTTTAAAATATCTTATTTTGTATTTGGAGAAGTTTTAAAAAAATCATTTTTGAAAAATACAAGTTTTTGTTTAAGGCAAAACTTCTTTATTACAAAAATAGTTCAAAATGTTTGTAACATGTTTTGATTTTTACTCAAGCATGTTTGTATATCAAACTATATTAATAAACTTATTTTTGTAGATTTTATGAGAATTTATGGGATCTTATTAGAGATAAAAAGACCGAGTTTTTATCCCCTAAAATGTTGGACTGGCCGTCGACCGAGCCAGAAGTCGGTTGACTGGGCGGTCGATCGATGTGCATAAACATGCACAGCCAAGGGCCGGTCGATCACACGATCGACCGCCAGAGAGCCTCTACTCTTTGGAAATGGCCCGGTCGAACGGGCGGTCGACCGCTGGATCATTTGCCAGTTTACGGTCGACCGGCCGGTCGACCGTTGGCACAACGGTCAGAAATCTCACCGTTGGCCGGTCGGCCGACAGCAGCGTTAGCTTCTGATTTGGCCTCCAACGGCCATATTTTGGAAGCCTATAAAGGGGATTCCCTTGGACTGTTTTCTACAAGATTTCAAGAGAGTTTTGGGATAGTTTTTCCTACCTATATCAGTTGTTTTCTCCACATGTTTTAGAGCCAATATTTTCAAATCAAAAAGAGAGTTTATTAAGAGTTTTTAAAAGTGATTTCTTGAGCTTTTCATCACCAAATCAATCCTACTTTTCTCACACACACTTGAGCTTCCATTACAATATCTATCCTATAGGAGAGTTGTTTGTGAGAGTGTTTTTAGGTGATCAAAGTGTTTAGATCACCAAGTATTCTTCTTTGTGTTTTGAGGAGGCGAACTTGCGGGTTCATGTTGTTTTGAGTTCTAGAGAGAGCTCGGTGTAGAGGTGAGGCCTCGGCAAAATAGTGTGCTTGCGGTGTGTAGTTCTTGCGGGAACAAGAGAAGGACTAGTGAGTCTAAGGAGTTCTAGTGTGAACTCGTTATAGGTGTTGCGGCACCGAGTGATCCTGTGGGATCGGTTTTTAGTGAAAATCCTTCATAGTGTTGAAGGCGGGGACATAGAGTAAGGGTGCTCGAACCTCGAAACAAATCTCTCGTGTTTGTGATTGCTCTCTCTATCTCTCACTTGTGTTTATATCTTGCATACTAACATTGCTTATATCTTTATATGCTTGATATATCTTATGCTTGATTGTTATATGCTTTGGATTGTTTGCTCACACTTGTATTCAACCAAGAGAGACATAGCGACACCTCAACTCTTATCTAGAGGAATCTTGAGGAGATAGTCTAGAGCCCTTAACCGAGAATTCAGATACACTCTTGTGTTATACTTGGTTTGTCTAGCTTAATAGTTTTTAGTTTGCATAATTTATTTTAATTCACATTAATTCATCATTAGATTAGCTAGTCACCTATTCATCCCCCCTCTAGGTGATTTCAGTTGGTATCAGAGCTTGGTGCTGTTGATTTAGGTCTAATAACCTTGAGTTAAAGATCCTTATTTATAGCTAATCACAATATTTATGGACACACACATGAATTTCATGTCACCTCCCACTTTTGATATTCTTAGCATCCAACTTTTGAAGGTTAAGATGTCATTGTACATCAATGCCCTAGGTATTCATGTTTATTTTGCCACTATTAAAGATTCATATTGTTTAAATGACAAACACCTTGAGGCTAATGCAAAAGCCATCCATACTTTAAAGTTAACCCTAAATGATGAATATTTATCTAAGGTTTCTAACTTTGATTCGGCTTTTGTCGTATGGAATACTATAGTCTCCCTTGGCGAACAAGAGCAATACTATACGGGGAGCAACTCGGATGATAGAAGTGATGCTTCCAACTTGTGCTACATGGTCCAAGGGGATAACCCCCTTGAGGTAAATTCCGAATCCGAATTAGAAGAAGATATTGACATGTCTTATGATGAGCCTGAATCATTTTGTCAACAACTTCTTGAAAAATTTGACTTGCTTAAAAGGATAATAAAAGATTGAAAAAGAAATATGATTCTATTTTAGAATAAAAAGATTCTTTTCAAAATAAATTAGAAAATATTTCTAAAGAAAATGATATGTTGAAAATGGATAATATTTCCTTGACTTCTAAATTGAATTGTCTTTGTGAATGAAATACTTCTTTGAAAAATAAATTTATTTTGGTGGGAAAAGAAAAGGAAATTGCTTTGAATGAAAACAACTCTTAAAAAGAAAAATTGTTTCAAAGGAAAAGAAAAATGTTTCTAAAATGAACATGAGTGTTGATTCTCATTCTCATTATGCTTTTCATGCTACTATTGATAAAAATGAGATTCAATTTTTGAAATAGAATAAATTGTTTGAGCTCAACTTTGAGCAATTGTGCATTTAATCATAATAGATTGAAAACCTTGTTTCAAAAGAAACAAGCTCCACATGTTCATGCACATCACTCACGGCACACATATGCATACTTTGCACATCATGATCACACTCATTCTCATGTGCATACTATAGTGTACAAGTGTACACATTGCAGCCGCAAAGGCCATTTAGCAAAATTTTGTTATAATAAAGTAAATTCTATTAATTTTACTAATAAAAATGTTTTGGTTCCAAATAATACTAACCCCCATGGACCCAAAAGAAAATGGGTACCAAAGTCCCCACCTCTTGTGTTTGATGTAGGTGTGGGCTCTCACATAACGTGAGAGATTTGATGCCTTGGTGGTGGATGCATGGGCTAGATGGACATACAATTGATACACCGCTATCAAGGAAGTTAGTGGGAGGACTACCGTGGTTTGGAGATCTAGAGATGTGCCCTAATGGTTTTGATAACTATCTCTAAACTCTATTTTATTTACATGCTTTTACATTAATGATTTTTAGCATGTTCATGTTTTGTGTTTATGCTTCATGAGGTGAATGCTTATTTAGATGTAGCTTTCATTAAAACTTGTGTCTATTATTTGTACAAGTAGTGGCAACATATGATTCTTATATGTTTATACTTCATTGCTTATTTGTACTCATTACATGTACATGTATAGCCTAGTTTTGATGATTCGTACATTTTAACTTGTTTTCCCTATTCTTATGCATGTTTTGCTTCATGTATATATTATTCTTGTTTAAAACTAATAAATATAGATGTATACCCTTGAGTCTCTTGCCTTCATGCAAATTATATCATAGACTCTTTTATGTTTAGGATATATATGATATTGTTAGTTTTCATAAATCATATATATACCTTGAAGTTTGTTTTTAAATGAAAAATAAATTTTCATGATTTTCATATGTTTGACATTTTTGAGCCTCATTGACTATTTTTCAAGATTATGCTAATCACATAACCTTTGTACACTCACATTATTTTTGTTTACTCATGATTTTATTTCATGAGCACATTTTTGAGCTTTATAGATTTCAAGTGTCATGAGATATAAATGTTTTGTTTTCTTGTTTGAAGGATCTTTAACAAGTTTTTCAATAAAATTACTTTAATCTAGTTATTTATTCTTCAATAGGTAGAGTTTTCAATTTTTTAAAATATTTTCAAACTCTTATTTTTGAAAACCCCTACCAACCCTTAAAGGGCGGATGGATCGGCGACCATGCCTTGTATGGCTTATTAAAAATCTTTTATCATGTGCATGAATAGGGTGGTTAAGTATAAGTTATACACATGAACTTCATAAAATTCTATTTTTGTATACTTATATATGTTTTCTTATATATATATGCTTCAAATTTCAATTAATATCAATTTCTATTGGTATTTTCATTTTCATACATATATATGATTTGATTGTGCTTGATTTATAATATCCTTACATGTTTAAAGTACAAATTATGTTTATGCTAAGCTTGTCTTATATCTGATTTCAATTGGTATCTCAATTGGTATTTTAGTGAGCTTATGCATTATTTTTAATTGGTATTTAAATTGGTATCAAAATATACTTCATATTTTTCCATTCATTTGATATCAAAATTTACAATATAGTTCAATTGGTATCAATATGTTTCAATTTCAATTGGTTTTCAATTTCAATTGGTATCAAAATGTTTTACTTTTTATTTGGTATCAAAATTTACCATATATTTCAATTGGTATCTAAATATAAAATATTTTACTTTCTTTGGTATCACAATTTACAAATGTTTCAATTTCAATTGGTATCAAAATTTTCAATTTCATTTGGTATCAAATATCTTGTGATATCTTAAAATTTTGTTTACTTACAAGTGGTATATCTTTGATTTAAGAAAATTTAAAATTTGTCTTTAAAGTGATAATTAAAAATGTTTTGATTTATATTGCCTATATGCAAGGGGAGCTTAACATCTCTTTTATATATAGATTCATGTTGAGTGTATCTTGTATTGAGGAGCTTGACATCTCTTCATTATGTGATACACGTGTGTAAGGGGAGCTTAACATCTCCACTTATATATTGTATATTATGCTTTATGTGAGTTAGGGTTTTGTCGTCTCTTCTTCATGTAATGCATGTCTGCAGGGGAGCTAACTTAACGTCTTCCTCTTCATGAATTTATATCGCACATACATTCTTATTGTTGATTTATTTTTCACTCCTTTCTTAATGATTGACAAAAGGGGGGAGAATGATTTTGAGTTTATATATGCATTTTATTTTATGTTTATACGAAAAGGAGGAGAATGATTATGTTTATACAAAAAGGGGGAGGTTTTCGGGAAGAAGAATTTTTAGTTTATGCATGTTTCTCTCATCTTGTTTATGCATATATCTTTGTTTAGTTTTATGCACTTCATTGAATATCTATTTGCTTATTAATATGCATGAGTTAAGGGGAGCTTCTATGAAGCTTAACTTTAATCCATGCATACATAACTCCATGAGTTTTGTCATCATCAAAAAGGGGGAGATTGTTAGCCAAAGGCCCATCGCTCTAGTTTTGATGATGATTAACTCATGTAGTTATAGTACTAATGATCTTATGTTTAAATTAGTCTCAGATATTTGATGAAGATCTTAGTTGGTGTTTAGCTTCAACAAAAGATTTAAAGTTAAGTTCTGGAGCTAGTACATGTTGATTCAAGAGCTCGTGCATCAAGATCATATCATGAACTCGAAGAGGAGTCTAGCTCGTTGGATCAAGGTTTGGACCAAATCAAGAAGGAGAAGAAGATTTACAAGTGAAGATTTTCAATAGAAGACTTGTGTCATGTTTGTAAGTGTCAAGATTTTGTTTATTATAAAAAATGTAAACGATAGATTAGTTGGTGATTTGCTCAAGTACATATACACTCACACACAAGATTTAGTTGTATTTTCATAAAAGAGTTTTCGTTTTAAAAAATACCGATTTTGTTTTTAAGATACAAAACATACATGTGTTTTATCGAAACTTAGATTAGAGCATATTGTCAAAAATATAGATATTTCATCATATATGTGTAGTGGATCATATCCATACACACTAAGCTTCAAAAGTGTTTAGAATATCTTGTTTTTATTTGGAGAAGTTTTGAAAAAATCGTTTTTGAAAAACACAAGTTTTTGTTTAAGGAAAAACTTCTATATTACAAAAATAGTTCAAAATGTTTGTAACATGTTTTGATTTTTACTCATACATGTTTGTACATCAAAGTATATCAATGAACTTATTTTTGCAGATTTTATGAGAATTTATAGGATTTTATTAGAGATAAAAAGACTGAGTTTTTATCCCCTAAAATGTTGGACTGGCCTTTTGCCGGTCGACCGAGCCAGAAGTCGGTCGACCGGGCGGTCGACCAATGTGTACAAACGTACACAGCCAAGGGCCGGTCGACCGCACGATCGACTGCTAGAGATCCTCTGCTCTCTTGAAATGGCCCGGTCGACCTGGCGGTCGACTGCTGGGTCATTTGCCAGTTTACGATCGACCGGCTAGTCGACCAGTGGCACAACGGTCAGAAATCTGACCGTTGGCCGGTCGACCGGGCGGTCAATGACAGCAGCGTCAGCTGCTGATTTGGCCTCCAACGGCCATATTTTGGAAGCCTATAAAAGGGGCTTCCCTTAGACTGTTTTCTACAAGATTTCAAGAGAGTTTTTGGGTTAGTTTTTTCTACCTATATCAGTGGTTTTATCCAATATTTTAGAGCCAAAATTTTCAAATCAAAAGGAGAGTTTATCAAGAGTTTTTAAAAGTGATTTCTTGAGTTTTTCACCATCAAATCAATCCTAGTTTTCTCACATACACTTGAGCTTTCCATTGCAATATCTATCCTATAGGAGAGTTGTTGTGAGAGTGTTTTTAGGTGATCAAAGTGTTTAGGTCACCAAGTGCTCTTCTTTGTGTTTTTAGGAGGCGGACTTGCGGGTTCACGTTGTTTCGAGTTCTAGAGAGAGCTCGGTGTAGAGGTTCGGCTCGGCAAGCTAGTATGCTTGCGGTGTAGTTCTTGCGGGAACAAGAGATGGACTAGTGAGTCCAAAGAGTTCTAGTGTGAACTCTTTGTAGGTGTTGCGGCACCGAGTGATCCGGTGGGATCGATTTTTAGTGGAAATCCTTCATAGTGTTGAAGGCGGGGACGTAGAGCAAGGGTGCTCGAATCTCGAAAAAAAATCTCCCGTGTTTGCGATTGCTCTCTCTATCTCTCACTTGTGTTTATATCTTGCATACTAACATTGTTTATATCTTTATATATTTGATATATCTTGTCTTGATTGTTATATGCTTGGGATTGTTTGCTCACACTTGTATTCAACTAAGAGAGCCATAGCGGCACCTCAACTATTATCTAGAGGAATCTTGAGAAGATAGTCCAGAGCCCTTCACCGGAAATTCAACTACACTCTTGTGTTATACTGGCTGTCTCTAGCTTAATAATTTTTACTTGGCATAATTTGCTTTAATTCTGCATTAATTCATCATTAGATTAGCTAGTCACCTATTCATCCCCCCTCTAGGTGATTTCAGAGTGTAGCAGGGAAAATTCAGGGAGGTGTGCTTAGAAGGGCGACCCCTTGTGGTTTTAGATTCCACATGTGATCTTATTATTTATGAGCGTTCCTATTATTAAATGTTACAGATACCTGATTACAGTGAACTATTTCTCCCTATCAGGATCCACTAGCACATCACTTGTTTGATATGCAGCTGTCCTATGGGATGGAGCACAGGATGGTTGCATTAGTTAAGGTAATAAAATATACTAGACATACACTTGCATCATATCATGCATTATCTTCAGTGATCTAGTACATGACATATATTTTCATGATATTGATACTTGAGACTTATATGACATGCATTATCTTGACTACATGATGTTCCTGGACCTACCATGTTATTTTTTCTAGAGATCTTGTGATTATACTATGTGAAGTTACTCATTCAGGACATCTCATGTTCATTATATACATGTCACACTATGCATGCACTGTCTCCTTGTACATGATCTATCGTCTTGATTTTCCTGTTATTGTTATTTCTTTCAATTCTCGATACTACCAAACATATCGTACTTCTTATTTCAATGCCTTACTTGTACTGTCACTGCATTTTCATATTCTCCCTTTTACTGTTCTTTTCCATCATGTATTTTTGCTGGTCCGCTTCTGATAGACCTTTATTATTTTTCAGTATCTAGATTACAAAGCCAGTATAAAGAGCTGATCATAGAACATATTCTGATTCATTTATTCTCTGGTGAGTTTATTTTCTTTTCTTGACTTGTCTTATTCAGATATGGTGAATGATATTGTTTATAATTTTGTATTTCATATATGTGCTTTTATCCCTGCACTTGGTTATATATGCATATATGTGTGCTATACTGCTTGTTGTTGACAGCCTAAGGTACTCATGGAAGAGATTTCACTCTTCGTAAGTATCTGCTGGCAATTGTCACGTACCCATACTCTATATTTTGAGAAGCAAAATGTGATATGGTTTTGTTGGTATCAGAGCCAGTTTAATAAGATTTATGCCACATTTATATACAATCAGGCCACATATATGATAATCATTTATGAAATTATCTGAGTAAACAGTTATTCGACTCCCTCCTCTAACTCCATACTTGTACAAGCAATCCTCGAATACTCTTGAGCCATTACCCTAATGTGACTTTTCCATCCATATAGTCATCATACCTACTTTGCCCCTACCTAATCATGTCTGGTAAGACTATTCTTGATTTAGATTGATGATACATATATATTGAGGTTTTGATATTATTATCTTGATGAAGAAGAATAAATAAAGATGATTATTGTGGAATTATCTTGCAGTTTTTAATGAGAAATTTTGGATATAAAACTTTTGAGACACATGTCTACAGGGGAATCATAGTGAGATGGTGGACTTAAGATAATAATAATGCCTAGATTAAATAGTGACCAAATTACATCAACATATTGTATTTAAGGGTATGAATTTTGGAGTGATAATTAGATCAATAAATGAAATCATTGCCTTGGGTGAAATATGACTATACCTTGGATTAGATTGCTAGATTTAGTTTTTGAGAACTAGAATCTTGAAATTTTCATATCTAAGTATTATTTTAGGAATATCTATCATAGTTTAAGGTTTTTGAGTTAATCCTATGACTCTTAAGTACATGGTAATTGGAATACCTTGATAATTTGAGAATCCTGTGATCTTTTGATTGAGGACTCATAGATGAAAGGAATAAATAGATATATCTGGATTCTTATGAAGAGTAATGAATTTAAAACTCAAACTTTGAGGAACTGAAGCAAGAATATAAAGACCAATCTGAAGGATATATTCAGGGTTGAGACAATAACCAATGAATATCATTGGCACATTTTTTGAGGACTTTTAATTACTGATTATTAATATTTGATCTTGAAAATTTTCATCAATGACTGCTACCTTGACTAATGATCTTTCAGTAGTGATCGTGTGATCTGAGAATTATGTTACTGTGATATTGTGGCCGAGTATAAAACATACACTCGAGGACTTGAGATTATTTGGGATCTTAATGATTTTGAGGATATAATAACCATAGATGATTGTGTATTAAGTAATATGTAATGATCTCAGAGATAATCTAATTTTGTAGTATTGTTATAAGGATGGTAACAGAAATGAGATATCTGAAATTTTTGTTCGATGTGATCATAGTGGATCAAAAGAATTAAAAGATAAATCAGTGGAGTACGATTACAGATAAATCTTAATGATTTGATATATAAATGGTGAGAGTAATCTTATCAGATGAATATGACTATAGTGGATCGGATGACTAAAGTAATATTAAGGATGATCAATTATGAATTCTGGAAAGTCAATTTGATCCCTGGACTTATGGTGATACTCTTGACAGAAGGATAAGTTGGATCATCACTCATGGTTGACTTGGTAATTGGTTGTATCATGTTGACACGACTACGGATCTAGAATAATCCTAACTTTTATGGATGCTGCTTCGATTCATATGTCGATGCCTGGCTGAATTTCAAGAACGAAATTCTTTTTATAAGGTGGGTAGAATTGTAACCCTCGGTTCCCAATGTATGTATGTCAATACTGATCCCCGATACTGGTATTTGATACCCGATTTATCCATCCTTGTAGCCAAATCGAGGTCATTTAGCTCAATAAATTATTTTCTAATATTTTGAATTTTTCTGGATTTTCTATAACTTTGAAAATTATTGGAGAAGAATCTCAATTCGGGGCCTATTGGTGTCACGAACTGACTCTGGGATTTTTAATTAACAATTGGGATGAATTTTGGAGATCCTACTTCATAACAAGGTTCAAGATGGCATTTTCTATTTTTGAGAATTTTTCTTATTTTTTAGGAGTTTAATCCAATAAAATAATAATTAAATATTGAATTATATAAAAATACAATTAAAAATAAAAAATAAAATTAAAATTAAAATTAAAATTAAAATAAAGAAAATTATTGTTGACGCTGGGGCTTGAACCCAAGTCAACCAAGTAGGAATGTAATGACTAAACCATGATGCCACATTGACGTGATATAAAGGCCCAAGTCCATCTATTTAAACCTCTTTTTAACTCTCTTCATCTTCTCCAACTTTCCCCACTCTCCCTAACTTCTTCCACACTTTCTCCCCCTCATTCTCACTCGCCACAACTAAACCCATAGTCCCTTCACTTACCCATAATTCTCAGGGGTTGCCCAGGGGTGTGGCGTGCCTATAAGAGACAATTTAACCATTCTTATCCCTTCTCGAACTTCATTGAAACATTCAAGTCTATCTTTCCCTCTTCTCTCTCACTTTCTCTTTCAAACAAGCAAGAATCTGAGATGCAGGACGTGAGGAAGAAGAATCAGACATGGGGAAGTTATTTTGCATTTTCGTAGGTTTTAGTTCTTTGTGGTATTTCATCAAACTCGTAGTACACATTGGTTAACACTGCTAATTTCACCATGAAAAACTTGCTCTAAAATCCCAATAAAATTATGTATAACTCCTAACATATTTCTCCAAGTTATCATGATTTTTAATTGATTTTTTAGAATTTCATTTCAATCAAAACAAAGAAGAGAAAAAAAAACTGGGCTATCTGGCCAGAGCATGCCCAGGCTCTGGTCGAGCCTGGTCAGGCCAAGCCAGCCTAGCCTGGGGCCAGACCTGGTCTGGCAAGGCCAGGCCAGGTTCCGCCAAACAAGACCTAGTCCGGTCTGGTTCTGTGCACCAGACCCAGTCCGAGTTTGTGACAGCACAGACCTAGGTTCGACCTGTGTTTTAAAAAAAAAAAAAAAAAAAAAAAAGAGAAAAAAGAAAAGAAAAATAAAATATATATATATATATATATATATATATATATATATATATATAAATACATATATATAGATAAAAACTTACTGTAGAATTTTACTGTAGCAAATCCAGATCCAAACTTATTACTGTAGTAGGCCTGTTACTGTAGCAAACAGACCCGTTAAGCCTTTTATTGAATTTTAGCTTTATTTTAATTCAAAAAAATTCTAAATAAACTCAAAAAATTCCAAAAAATTTAGAGAAATTCACAAACTAAATTTGAGACTCTGTAAAACTATTTGGGGTGTAATATTTTTTAGAATAACATAAATTAAATATTCTTTATAATTATTATTTAATGATCATTTATTTAATAAATTGCCAATAAATCTCTAAATATCCCAAAATATTATAAAATTCATAATCTAGTAATATGTAAATACTATACATCAATTTATTATTTTATGCATATATTTTATCATGAAATTATATTTTTAAATGGTTGCTAAATTTAGAAAATTGAATTATTTCAAAATATTAAATAACCAAAATTATAATAAATAGTAAAAATTACATTCTCATTTAACTTATCACTGAATAAACAAAATGTCAAGTCTGTAATTAATTCACATAATATTTAGGCCACGAATCTTACTAGTGCCGATTGCAGTTAAGGAAAAATAGGTCTTAACGATATCAGACAAGTGTACACGATTCTCTCCTCCTTGACTTTCATCTTGATATTATTTTTTCCTCTTATTACAAATCATGGTTATCATATCACATGATCTTTAACACTATCCTATGATCATATTTCATATTAGCTTTTCCTCTTTTGATTATATGACTAATTATTCTATTCTTGATATAATTACGGATTGTCTCGTGGTCATGTTTCATTACCTTACATATCATGTTTGCATATTGTTACTGTACATTCATGCATTTAACTAAAGTTGACATGATTTTCTTATAAGTGATAGAGACTGGCATGTAAACCTATACTAACTATAACTAACTGTATGACCTAGATTGTTCAAGGATAATTGAATTATGATAATCAGATGTAATGACTATCTTGATCATTTAAAATTTTCAAGAATTATTGTGATCCTGATACTACTGAAAATTAATAGAGGAAATTGACCGTCACATTCTGAGAAATTATTCGAGAATACTTATTAGATTATGGTCATATGATCATTACCGATTTATTGTGACCTTTGAATTACAGTCACTGACATCACCTGCACTACTTTGTATTTACCTGGTATCACTTGCACAACTTTATATTTGTCAATTGATATTGACACTGTTTACATTGTTCTTGATACACATTATTTTCACTATGTGACACTGATATCCATGACATAGTTTTTAGATCATATATTCTGAGTCACATACTATTTTGTACTTGCATTGATTAATGAAATTAACCAATCTAGGGTTACTGGGGGAGACTGTAGCCGGAAAAATTAAGGGAGGTATGCTTGGAAGGGTGACCCCTTGTGGGTTTGGATGCCACACGTGATCTTATTATTTATGCGCACTCCTGTTATTTCATGCTGCATGATACCTGAGTACAGTGAATTGTTTCTCCCTGCTATAAGGATCTACTAACGCATCCTTTGTTTAATATGCAGCTGTCCTGTGGGATGGGGCACATGATGGTTGCATTAGTTAGGGTAATGAAACATGCTAGATATATACACTTACATCATATCCTGCATTGTCTTTAGTGATCTAGTACCTGACATATATTTTCATAATACTGATACTTGAGACTTATGTGACATGCATTATCTTAGCTACATGATGATCCTAAACCTACCTTGTTATTTTATTTTGTTATCTCATGTTCTTGTGATCTTTTGATGATACTACACAATAGTTACTCGTCAGGACATCTTATGCTCACTATATACATGTCACACCATAGACGCAAGTCTCCTTATACATGATCTATCATCTTGATTTTTCTGTTATTGTTATTACTTTCAGTTCTTTATACTGCCAAACATATCGTACTTCTTATTTCAATGCCCTACTTTTACTGTTACTGCATTTTCATATTCTCCCTTTTACTGTTCTTTTCCTTCACGTACTTTTGCAGGTCCGCTTCTAACGGACCTTTTTATTTTCAGTATTTAGATTAGAAAGCCTGTATAGAGAGCTGATCGTAGAACATATTATGGTTTAGTTGTTCTCTTGTGAGTTTAGTTTCTTTTCTTAACTTATCTTACTCAGATATGGTGGATGATATTATTTAGATTTTGTATTTCATATATGTGCTTTTATCCCTGCACTTAGTTGTATATGCATATATGTGTGCTATCCTGCTCGTTGTTGACAGCCTAAGGTATTCATGGAAGAGATTTTACTCTTCATGAGTATCTGCCGGCCATTGTCATGTACCCATACTCCATATTTGGGAAGCGGGACATGACTAAACTTTTTGTAAAGAATGTTCCAGATTACCAAATCGATTCTTTAGGTGAGGATATGAAAAAGATATCAATGAAGGACTCACTAGCTCAAGAAGAAAAGCAAAAGAGAAGAACCAAGTGGTGAAGTACAAGAAGTACAAGAAGAAACTCAACCTACTCATCCATTTCCAATGGATTAGAGATATGCTACAAGTCATCCCAAAGAGCTCATCATAATTGATGTATCGCAGGGAGTATCTACTAGATCCAAACATCAAGATATTTGTCAACACAGTGTCCTTATTTCTCACACTGAACCCAAAAATATTAATAAGGCTAAAGTTGACTCATATTGGTTGCTTATCATGCAAGATGAGCTCAATTAATTTGAGCGTAATCAAGTTTGGAAGCTTATTCCTAGGTCTCATGAGAGACCAATTATTAGTGCTAAATCATTCTTTAGAAACAAGTTGGATGAGTCAGGTAATGTAGTAGAAATAAGGCTAGGTTAGTGGCCCAAAGTTACAATCAAATCGAAGGAGTCAACTTTGAGAAAACTTTTGCATCAGTTGCACGGTTCAAACCTATTCGAATGACTCTTGCTTTTGCCGCATTTAAATATTTTAAAGTATTTTAAATGAATGTAAAATGTGTTTTTCTTAATGGTTATATAGATGAGAAGGTTGGTGTACAAACTGAAAAAACACCTAGAGGGGGGTGAATAGGTGTAAGTGCTAATCTAAGAAACTTAATGCAAACTAAGTGCGCTAAATGCGGAAGCTAATGCAAATGTTGCACAAACTTGATACAATACAACAAGTGTAGCCGAATTCCCCTTGCGAGGCTCTGGACTAACTCCTCTTGATTCCCCTTGAAATGGGTTGAGGTGCTATGTGAAGCTCTTGTTGGATGAGTACAAATTAGGCACACACACACAAGCAATCCTAGCAATGTGCACACACAATCAAGCCAAGCAATCAAGGATATAGCAATAAGAGATGCAAGGCATAACACAAGCAATATATGATATGGCAATATGAATAAGATGCAAGGCAACACAAGCAAATATATAATAAGTATGAAATGAATGATGCTTGTATGAAATGAATGATGCTTGCACAAATTAAGGAGAGTAGAGTTGAGAGACAATAGGATCAAACGCAAACACACAAATTTGTTTCGAGGTTCGAGTACCCAACTCTACATCCCCGCCTACACCACCGTGTAGGATTTCCCAATCCACTATAAGGAGTACCAAACTCCTCTCTCAACTTACAAAGCCACCGAGGCTATACAACCACAATCCACCTCTACCGAAGAGGGATACGACCCGTAGCCAACTACAACAAACACCTCTACCTAAGAGGCTCACAAACCAATCACCCGATCACCTCTACCGAAGAGGGATACAACAAGAATAAGGGTGTACAACTTAGAGGTTACAAACAACAACCTCAAAACTCTCTCTTTCTTTCTTTTTCCACAAAACAAAGATCCTAATAGTTTAGGATAGAAGATATAGCTCAAGTGTGGAAAACAAGTGTTTTTGGAAACAAGCAACAAAGAAAAATCCTGGGGAAAATACTTGCAATATGATAGAATTGAAGATCTAAGCAAAAATCCCAAAAACCTATTTTTCTTTGATTTTCTAAAAACCCAAAAACAAATAAGATGAAATCTTTTTGACTTAAAAACTCTTTTAAAACTCTTTTAAACTCTTCAGAAAACTGAAAATTTTTAGCTCAAAAATTCTTGTTCAAAACAATGGAGAAATGGGGTATATATAGCCCCTAGGAAAAACTAGCCGTTAGGCTGATGTGGCAGTCTGACCAACTGCCGGTCGACCGGCCCGGTCGACCGCCAACGGTCAAAAATGTGACCGTTGGGCAGCAGCGGTCGACCGGTCCGGTCGACCGAAAATTCCCGAGAGCAGAGCTCTCAACTCAGTCGACCGGTCCGGTCGACCGACTACATGTGTCGCCAGCGTGCACGATTGTGCACATCGGTCGACCGACCCAGTCGACCGGCCACTTGGTGCGGTCGACCGGTCCGGTCGACCGAACTGGCCTGGCAGGCACAGTGCAGGGTCAGAAAAACAGTGTAAAATATTTTCTAAAAATCTTTTAACACTTCTAAAAAATTCACAAAATTTGTTTTATCATTTTATATTAAAACATACACCTGTGATAAAAATTCAAGACAATATATCAACATATCAATTTATTTTTGTGTCTTGCAATTTTATCAAAAACAAAACTTGTATTTTTATCAAACTTGATTTTCCAAAACATGAATAGGGATATCAAAATAAGTTTGTTTAGCAAGTTAAAAACATGTATGTATAACTAGAATACATCTACTATACATATAAAACATGTAAACTTGTTTTGATCAACTATTCATAAAAACCAAATATCAAATCATAAAACGTGTGTTTTGTGCACTTGAGCATATCAACTAAACTAAGCTTTACAAATGGATCTAAAACTCATAATCTAAACTAGGATACCTAAGTCTTCTTGACGATCTTCATCTCCAAGTAGACTCGGTCCAAACTCCGTGATTCTCCAAGTGCAAAGGTATGATCTTTGAGCTTTGGCACCGGAATCACCATGATAAGCTTCTAATCATCTTGTTGAAGCTAATCACCAACTAATATCCTGTTAATGATCTGAAACTTAGAAACACAAGAATATTAGTAAACATAACTACATGAGTTGATCATCATCAAAACTAGAGTGGAAGGCCATTGGGCCAACAATCTCCCCCTTTTTGATGATGACAAAACTCATGGAGTTATATATGCATGGATTAAAGATAAGCTTCAAGGAAGCTCCCCCTTAACTCATGCATAAACAAATAAACAATAATATGCAATGCATGACAAATGCATATAAACATGGTGCTCTAGATACCAATGGAATATTCAACATAAAATATGCTCTAGATACCAATTACAAAGCAAACTCTATAAATCAATCAAACTTACTATTCTTGAGATTAAAACATAATATATGCATATAAACATAAGCATGCATATAAAACATGTACCAATCATGCATAGAAGTAATTTGAGTTTTATATATGCATGTTAAACTCTCAAATAATTCTCCCCCTTTTTGTCAATCATCAACAAAGGGGTAAACAATCAAAACCATAGATAAAATGAGGGATAAAAATCTTTCTCCCCTTTTTAAGTCAATCAAAACAATAAAACAATGTTCTCCCCCTTTTTGTCTAAAACAAAAAACAATCAATAAGGGGTGACTACAAACATGATATCAATTAAAAATATGTCAATGAAGCATCTTGATACCAATAAACAAGAATCAATATATGTTATATGCTATATACATTCATGAAGAGGAAGACGCTAAGTTAGCTTCCCGACACATATGCATTACATGAAGAAGGGATGACAAGCCCCAATTCACATAACACATATTATGTAATGCATAAGAGGAGATGTGAAGCTCCCCCTACACACGTATATCATATAAAGAAGAGTTGTCAAGCTCCTCAATTTATAATATACTCAACATGAATCTATATGTAAGAGAGATGTTAAGCTCTCCTTGCATATAGGAAATATAAATCAAAACTTTGAATATTTTCTTTAAACAAAATTTTGGAAATACCAATTGTAATTAAACATAAGTCTTGAATTCTTAAACATGAATCTTGAAACCAAGACAAATTTTGAATTTCTTAAATATGATACCAATTGTAAGAATTGTTCATTTTAAAACATATAAACAAATTTGATACCAACTTTTAATCATAAAGTTTGGGAGTACAAATACCAATTGAAATACAAAATCAAATTTTCTCCCCCTTTATGAAATACAAACTAAAGTCATGCATAGTCTTGATAACATTTAAAAGTAATCAATTTAAACAAAATTGAAACTCAAGCACTAGCATAAACACAAACATATATATGTATGAAAGATAGATACCAATAGAAATTGATCTACTTGGAATTTAAATCATACATACATACAAAACATATATGAGTATACAAGAAGATCAAAATGATACCAATTGAAAGAGTTCAATGATACCAATTGACATAATAAAAAGTTCAAGTGTATACATCATATTATCTACCACCCAATCATAATTCAAGTTTTAAAGATTTTCAATTTAGGGCATACATGAACATGATCTCCCATCCTACCGCCCTTGGAAGGTAGGGGTTTTCAAAGATAGATTTGAAAATGTAGTTTTGTTTGAAAATCACTACCAAAATGAAGAACACCGCAACTAGTTAAATGGAAAACTTGTTAACTAGCACGAAATCCTTCAAGCAAGGAATAAAACAAAATTGAAATTCACATGATAATCATCACTCTAACCAATAAAGCATAACTCATGAGAAACAAAACATGAGCAATAGATATGAGTGTACAAATAATATGTGAAGATCATAATTATGAAAAATATTTCATTAAGCTCAATTATTCCTTAAAACATAATTCCATCAAAAACATGAAAAATCATATAAAACTCCTTATTTAATCTTCAAGGCATATGTATGTCTAATACAAACTAAGATATACATACATATCCAAAACACAACGAGTCCACAAAATATATGCATTAAGGCACGTGGCTCAAAGGATACTCATGTATAGTCAATAGTTTGGATAAGATGTACATATACATGAAGTTAAATATTGACACAAAATCAAGAGAAACTAAATCTTCATCAAGACAAATTTCATTTCAAGGTATATGTATGAATTGTCAACACAAGAAGTATACATACATATCCCTTAAACACACTTTGAGTCCATAATAGATATTTGCATTAAAGGCAAATGACTCAAGGGGTATACATGTATATCTTCAAGTTTGGCAAAATACACATATACATGAAGTGAAACACACAATCATAAAACAAATCCAAAAATGGAATACAAGTTTGAAATGTATGAATCATCAAAACTAGACTATACTAGCACATCTAATGGGTTCAAATAAGCGTTCAAGCTCATACATATATAGATTTATTTGTGGCCCACTATATGTACAAGTATAATTCCTAATCTTAATGAAAACTAACATCTAAACAAGTAACCTTAACATGAAGCATCAAAACAAATATAAAAGTCATCATGATAAAACTAAAACATGATTACTATGTAAATTCACATGTATTAGATTCATGATGTACATTATAGCTTAAACAAAAGTGAGAACACTAAATATGGGTTCATATAAGCATATGTGTCTCAAATACTATACATGTATGTCAAGGATCTAATAAACATGGAATGAACATACTAATCCATAGACATCAAAAACATGCTATAAACATTAAAACATGGAAAGCATGTAAACAATAAATGGGAGTAAAGGATTGTTACCAAAACCGAAGAAGCAACTCTCCTTGTCTCCAAAACATGGTGGTCCTCTCCACCGTCTCTTCCTTTGAAAGTGATGCATCCATATGATTTTCTTTAAGTACGGAACGCATCCACTCCAAGGTGTCATCACTCTCACGTCATGTGAGAGCCCACACCTACATCAAAAATAATAGGAGGGGTGGTCTTTGGTACCCATACTCTTTTGGGTCCATGGGGGTTAGTTCCTTCTCTAACCCAAACAAAGTTCTTTGCTAAATTTGGAGTATGTAATCTATCATAGCAAAATTTAGTAAGGTGGCCCTTACGTCCACAATGTGTACATGTGTACACATGAGCATACATATGGTGATGGGTGTGTCCGTGAGGAGCATGTGTATGCCGTGGAGGGTGTGCATGAAAAGATGGAACTTGCTTCTTTCGAACCAAGGTTTCCAATCGTGAGTGGTTCATGGCACATTGGCTCATAGTGGAGCCCAAACAATCTACTCTCTTCTTAAGCATACAAATATCATCATTAATCTTAGACGAAGAGGTACATGCATTAGGTAGACTAGATGAAGAAGCTACACTAGCATGGCAAACATGTGCATCAATCTTATTTTGTAAAAATTCATTTTTCTTTAAACATGCATCCAAATCTTTAGAAATTGAAGCAATCTTAATTTTCAAAGAATTATTTTCTTTTAAAACAAAATCAACTTTTGAAGACAAGTATTCATTTTTCTTCAAAAGAACATGGCAATCATTTTTATTTTTCAAAAAGTTATTTTCTTTAAGTGCAAGATCAAGTTGAGATTTTAATGAATCCCTTTCATTAGCAATCTCCTCTTTCTCTTGCAAAACAACATCAAGTCTAGCAATCAAATTTTTATTTTCATTATTAATGCCTAGACTCTTCTTTTTCAACAAGTTATATTTTTCTATAAGTTTTTCACAAACAATTGAAAGTTCTTCATTTATAGCATGGACATCAATATGATCATTTGAAGAACTAGAACAATCATCACTATCATAGTGGGGTTCCGAATGTACCTCAAGGGAGTCATTCCCTTGGACCATGAAGCATTGAGAATCGGATTCTCCACTAAATTCCTCCGGTTGATTTGGCACTTGAAGCTTGGAGGTGGTGGTTGTTGTCAATTTGTTCCACACTGCAAAGGCGGAATCAAAGTTAGAAACACATAAAAGATATTCTTTAGGCAAAGTGCTTCTAATAGCCTCTAGGGCTTGTGCATTGGCCCCTATATGATTGCAATCACCAAGATAACATCTCTTGGTGGCCGCAAGGAAAACATGCAAACCTAGGGTCTTTAGGTACATGGACATCCTATACTTCCAAACATGAATATTGGAAGGGTCATACATAGGTGGGGTCATGAAGGCCATGGTAAACTATATGTGTGCAAAACAAGCAAATGCAAACAAGATTAGCAAGCAAATGGATCACTCCTAGGATGTTAAGCCTAAGTATCAGGAGCACTAGCTCTGATACCAATTGAAAAAACACCTAGAGGGGGGTGAATAGGTGTAAGTGCTAATCTAAGAAACTTAATGCAAACTAAGTGCGCTAAATGCGGAAGCTAATGCAAATGTTGCACAAACTTGATACAATACAACAAGTGTAGCCGAATTCCCCTTGCGAGGCTCTGGACTAACTCCTCTTGATTCCCCTTGAAATGGGTTGAGGTGCTATGTGAAGCTCTTGTTGGATGAGTACAAATTAGGCACACACACACAAGCAATCCTAGCAATGTGCACACACAATCAAGCCAAGCAATCAAGGATATAGCAATAAGAGATGCAAGGCATAACACAAGCAATATATGATATGGCAATATGAATAAGATGCAAGGCAACACAAGCAAATATATAATAAGTATGAAATGAATGATGCTTGTATGAAATGAATGATGCTTGCACAAATTAAGGAGAGTAGAGTTGAGAGACAATAGGATCAAACGCAAACACACAAATTTGTTTCGAGGTTCGAGTACCCAACTCTACATCCCCGCCTACACCACCGTGTAGGATTTCCCAATCCACTATAAGGAGTACCAAACTCCTCTCTCAACTTACAAAGCCACCGAGGCTATACAACCACAATCCACCTCTACCGAAGAGGGATACGGCCCGTAGCCAACTACAACAAACACCTCTACCTAAGAGGCTCACAAACCAATCACCTGATCACCTCTACCGAAGAGGGATACAACAAGAATAAGGGTGTACAACTTAGAGGTTACAAACAACAACCTCAAAACTCTCTCTTTCTTTCTTTTTCCACAAAACAAAGATCCTAATAGTTTAGGATAGAAGATATAGCTCAAGTGTGGAAAATAAGTGTTTTTGGAAACAAGCAACAAAGAAAAATCCTTGGGAAAATACTTGCAATATGATAGAATTGAAGATCTAAGCAAAAATCCCAAAAACCTATTTTTCTTTGATTTTCCAAAAACCCAAAACAAATAAGATGAAATCTTTTTGACTTAAAAACTCTTTTAAAACTCTTTTAAACTCTTCAGAAAACTGAAAATTTTTAGCTCAAAAATTCTTGTTCAAAACAATGGAGAAATGGGGTATATATAGCCCCTAGGAAAAACTAGCCGTTAGGCTGATGTGGCAGTCTGACCAACTGCCGGTCGACCGGCCCGGTCGACCGCCAACGGTCAAAAATGTGACCGTTGGGCAGCAGCGGTCGACCGGTCCGGTCGACCGAAAATTCCCGAGAGCAGAGCTCTCAACTCGGTCGACCGGTCCGGTCGACCGACTACATGTGTCGCCAGCGTGCACGATTGTGCACATCGGTCGACCGACCCGGTCGACCGGCCACTTGGTGCGGTCGACCGGTCCGGTCGACCGAACTGGCCTGGCAGGCACAGTGCAGGGTCAGAAAAACAGTGTAAAATATTTTCTAAAAATCTTTTAACACTTCTAAAAAATTCACAAAATTTGTTTTATCATTTTATATTAAAACATACACCTGTGATAAAAATTTCAAGACAATATATCAATATATCAATTTATTTTTGTGTCTTGCAAATTTTATCAAAAACAAAACTTGTATTTTTATCAAACTTGATTTTTCCAAAACATGAATAGGGATATCAAAATAAGTTTGTTTAGCAAGTTAAAAACATGTATGTATAACTAGAATACATCTACTATACATATAAAACATGTAAACTTATTTTGATCAACTATTCATAAAACCAAATATCAAATCATAAAACGTGTGTTTTGTGCACTTGAGCATATCAACTAAACTAAGCTTTACAAATGGATCTAAAACTCATAATCTAAACTAGGATACCTAGGTCTTCTTGACAATCTTCATCTCCAAGTAGACTCGGTCCAAACTCCGTGATTCTCCAAGTGCAAAGGTATGATCTTTGAGCTTTGGCACCGGAATCACCATGATAAGCTTCTAATCATCTTGTTGAAGCTAATCACCAACTAATATCCTGTTAATGATCTGAAACTTAGAAACACAAGAATATTAGTAAACATAACTACATGAGTTGATCATCATCAAAACTAGAGTGGAAGGCCATTGGGCCAACACAAACTGGCAAGTACACCAATCATTATAAGTAATAAAGCGATGATGAAGAGTGTCGAACGCACAAGGATTGTATAATATTTTAAAGTATTTTAAATGAATGTAAAATGTGTTTTTCTTAATGGTTATATAGAAGAGAAGGTTGGTGTACAAACTGGCAAGTATACCAATCATTATAAGTAATAAAGCGATGATGAAAAGTGTCGAACGCACAAGGATTGTATTTAAATACCACAAGTAATTATCTCTAAAAAGTATTTAAAAGCTATAAATAATTGGAAAAAAAAATGAGCTAACTAAATTAAAAGAATTGTTTTTAATATGAGAAAAGTACTTGGGCTTGGCGACTTCGGCATATCTATTTCAGATTATTCTAATTAATTGCACTAGAAATTTTATTTTAAGTATTGCTAATAATCGAAGAATCCTTTGGGATTTAATAATCTCCATCGAGCATCATTAAATCCAACCCTAGCTTAGAACTTACAATCTATCGATAAAATGAATTTAATAGCCTAAAACAACATAAAGATCTGTGATTCTTCTTTCAAGATTGCAAAACTTATGCCTCTCCTGTCAGTCTCAGCCTATAAGAAGTGATTTCTAACCCTAGATTCGTTGCTAGGTTATCTCCTGTCAGTCTCTAACCTAACCATTGATTAGTCTTCAAATATGCATATTTCATACCACATCTTCACATTTATTCTGAATAAAATTCATAATGGCTTTCTTGCCTGTTTCTAGGTTCTTGGCTTGAAGTGCAGAAGAAACCTAAAACTCGCATTTAGTTGGTGATTTTTAGAGCCTAGAAGAAGCCCAAAACTTTGAAGCCAATCTGCTAATTCTGGGTGCCGAAAATGACAAAATAATAGGCTGTACACACGGTGCCCCATACTTGTACCAGGCTGCATGCTTTGACGCTGTGCGTGCGGCCAGGATATGGCCACATTTTCGCTGCAAATGTAGCAAAAACGCCGCATTATGATTGAGCCACGCGTCGATATTTGACCTGTAGCCTTGTCTTACAATCCAGAGCCCCCTGTGTTCTATATATAAGGCAGTGTTGAGCAGATTTTAAAGGAGGAGAGCGATAGTGTAGGTTCTCTCTCTTTAGTATTGTTTAGTTGTTTTTCTTTCTTTCTTTTGTATTTTTTCTTTTAGATCTGGTAAAAATGCTGAGAGTGATTCATAGGAAGAGTGAGAGTTCTTGAAATAGAGGGTGACACTCTGTGAAAGGTTCTTCCTTTATCTCTATTTGTTTCCTTCTGTATCATTTTACATGCATAGCTAATTTTCTCTCATGGCATCTAACTACTAACCACTAACTTGCTAACTCCTTAATTGATAATCCATATGATTCTAATAGCCTCTACTTGGCCTTGCTCTTGCAAGAGCCATTGATGATTCATAATGATGGATTCTAATACTCTAATATCTAACTCTCTAGCAAGCTAATATTACTTTATTTTAACTTGCTCTAGTATATTTTTGATAGTTTAATTATAACGTGCACTTGTTTATTGAGTTTGAATGTGAAGAGTGATCTAATGGGTTATGCTTTGAAAAGCTCTTGAAGCTAACGACTAGTGATGGCCAAGGATCCATGTTAGGCAAACTTTCACTAAGAGGTTAGCATGTTAGTAGAGCCATTAGTAGTTAGTAGCCATGAGTTTTCTTTCATTTTTCTCTTGTTTAAAATTCAAATTTTACAACCATTCTTCTATGTTTTACTCTTCTTCGTTTTCACCATACAGAACTTTTTACTGTTCATTTTCTTTCCTCTTGATTCTATGAAGCATTGAAGAACTGTTAACTAATTAGTCTATGATTCTGCACCATTACATTGCATTTCTCTACCAATTTATGAATAAAATGATGCTTCTCACCTGCGTTCTGGTCTATTTTACAGATAATCAAGAGTCTAAGAGCAAAGTCAGAATAAGAGCCTAATTAAATAGAATTTTGGGTTATTAAATCTCATTACTTGGAGGTCAAGGTAGAGAGCTTCTAGAAGATACATTGGATTCTGAATTTTGGCGCGAATCTGAAGAAAACTAGATTCAAATATCCAAATACAAGACCATCTAGAAGATCCTCGAAGCTGGACGAAACCACGGAACAAAAACCAGGGCACTTGACCCTGGATTACTTTGAAAACACGACTTTTGTTATGTTTCGCAGCATTCTTGTGGGTCCACGCGTCAATTTTTGACGCGTGGCCTCGTCTCGCCTTCCAGATACTTCCTATTCCTATAAATACTGCAATTTAGACTAGAGACAGGGGTTAGAGAGCGAGAATTAGGGTTTTTTCTCTTTAGTGTAGGCTAGTGTAGCTCTTCTTCTTCTTTTATTTTGTATTCTTCTTCCTTTTTAGATTTTGTAGTAGGGCTGATATGATTCTGGAGAGAGAGAGATATTGATGTAATAGAGAGTGACAATCTATGTAAAGGTGTCTCCTTTCTCTTCTATTATAATTTTCTCCATCTTCTACATAATGCTTAGCTAGTTTCTTTTCATGGCGATCTAACTACTAACCACTAATTATCTAACCACTTACTTGATAATCCACATGAATCTAATAGCATCTACAAGGCTTTGCTTTTCTAAGAGCCATTGATGGCTTATGATGATGAATTCTAACATTCTAACATTTAATATCTAACCCACTAACAAGCTAGCTTGCAATGTCTTGTTTATTTTATGCTCACCTCTACTTGGTTTTGATGATCTAATAGTACCTTGCACCTTGTTATGTGGAATGATGTATTTGAATGTAGAAGAACAATCTTATGGTCATGCTTCTCTTGAAGTCAAGGATTAGTGATGGCTAAGGATCCATGTGAGGCACCTATTACTAAGAGGTTAGCATGGTTAGTAGAGCAATTAGTAGTTAGTAGCCATGAGTTTTCTTTCATCGTTTTCTTTTTCTTTTTCTTTACTTTATTTTAAAAACTATTTTCAAAACTTTTTTATCATTTTTCTATCGTTGTTTCCACCATCTTCTTAGTTTACCTTTATTTTCATCTTCTTCATGATTTATTCTTTTCTTTTCTATTTTTCAAATCCACTTTCTAAATCACTTCACAAAGTTTTCTTTCACCTTCCACATTGTTTCTTTTTGTGTTTCACCATTGATTCGTCTCTAAATATGCATATTTCATACCATATCTTAACATTTATTCAATATTAAACTATGTTAATAATACCTCTCTTGTATGTTTCTAAGTCTATGGCACAAAATGAAGAAGAAGCCCAAAATCCCATTTATTTGGTAATTTAAAGCATACAAAAATAGCTATTGACTTTGGAAGGAGGATCTGTCAAAATTGGGTGCACATATTCAGAAACCAGCAACACATACCAACATGGGGAGAAACCAGGAAGTTGTGCCAGGTGGCACCATCCCAGTACGGCTGTGGAAACGTGGCCCATGGTCACGTTTCCATGGCCGTACCATGGAGCCTCGCATCGACGATTCAAGATTCTACACGCGGCCCTATGATCCCCCTGGTGCCCCTTTGGCCTATAATACCCGAGGATTTTTAGATTTCCATAGAGGAGAGTTTTTAGGGTAGATTTCTTCTATTTAGGATAGTTTAGTTGTTCTTCTTCTTTCTTTTATTTTTTATTTCTTTTGTAGATCATGTAATAGGAAAGAAAATGATACATATGATGAAAGTTAGGGTTTTTGTAATGGAGGGTGACACTCTATAAAAGGTTCTCTCTTTATCATTACTTGTTTTCTTCTCTCTAACTCTTTTCTTCTCATGGTAACTAACCACTAATCACTAACTATGTTAACTCCTTACTTAATAATCCACATGAATCTAATAGCCTCTACTTGGCCTTGCTCTTGCAAGAGCCATTGATGGCTCATGATGATAGATTTTAACAATCCAACATCTAACTCTCTAACAAGTTATCATTACTTATTCTATACTTACTCGAGTTAGTTTTGATGGTTTAAGTGTAGCTCATTCTTGTTTGTTAAGTTTAGATAGGATGAGTGATTTTATGGGTCATGTTTTGTAAAGCTCTTGAAGCCAAGAACTAGTGATGGCCAATGATACATGTGAGGCAACTATCACTAAGAGGTTAGTATATTAGTGGAGCCATTAGTAGTTAGTAGCAATGAGTTTTCTTGTATCCTTTTTATCTTTTCTTTCTATTTGTTTTAAAACCCAAAAACACAACCACTCTTTTATATTTTTCCTCTTTTTTTTTCCACCGTACTCTTCTCTTTTCATTTTTTGTTTTTTTTCTTTTGATTCTTTGAAACATAGAAAAACCGTTAACATACAGGTGAACATACTGTTAAAACTTCTATCGCCTCTCGTCCTTATGGATTTGACCGTTTAGCCTCTATACTATAACGAAAGTATCAAGGAAGCTAAAGCATGCATTTTTAACTCTTGATTTCAAAATACATACTTTTCGTGCATTGTTTTCACCCAATCAAATTTTGGCGCCGTTGCCAGGGATGAGAACAGTTTGATCTGATATTTTTGTTAACTTTTCTTCCTTGTTTTTGGTATGCAGGTCAAATTTTTAGCATTGTAAAAGTCCACACTTGCTTGCTTCTCCCTGCTCAAGAAAGCAGGGAGCAAGTGCTTCAAAAGTTGTTGTGTGGTTGGGTAAATCTTTATATATTGCTATCTTATGCTCCTAGTTTTTGTTTAGATTACCTATGCACTGTAATAATTAAGAACTAAAATATGATAATTGTATGTTTTAAAATGGTTTAGACATTTGCATCTAGGCACTTGTCATTTTTCATTCCAATATACTGTATTTTGTACTTCCGTTGTTATGATCTGGACCGAGATGTACATATTGCATTGTATATAGTTAGGACAAGCACATTGGTGAGTTACTCGTTTTATGTGTTCATTCTTATCTATATTGCACACTTGCACAAATCAAAACTTAAGGGCGTATCCTGATACAACATAAGTTGGGGAAGTTATTACCCTCCCTTAGCCCAAAAACTACCTCCCCACTCACACAACCCAAGCCTAAATGAAACTTGCTAGACGTTAGCTCCTAGGGACATCTCAGACTCATTTAAGATATTGACTTAAAGGGGAAGTCATTAGAATTTGACTCTTGTCAATTTGGTGTCAAAGGTTGAGGATTGAGAGGCGAAACTTGAAGAATAGTGGTTTGGCATAATTATGCCCATTGCTCCGGTATACCTCTCAATAATCTTGCCCTACCTGGCCTATTAACTTGAGGTCAGATTTCTACAATGTGCCCTCGTGGACAGTCAACCAGTTAGGAGTCGACTAGGTCTAAGTTAATTCGAGGCTTGTGTTTTTTTCCTTTTCTTTTTCTCTATTTGTTTGTTAGTTTATTTGTTTTTCTTTTTTATGAATTGTGATATGGATTTCAACAACAACAATTTTTTCAACCCTAATATGAATCCATATTTCACCCCGACTTCATTTGACTCGGATAATTCCAACTTGGTTATGTACAACATGAACCAACCATATAGGCCAGATTGGACTTATCCGACTCAATATGACCCATACCCCTAATCCTATAACCATAATTTTCAAAATAATTTTCACTCTTCGCAGAGTCAATGGGAATTCACCTCCCCCAAGTTAAATTTTCAACCACCTTGTCCACCATCTTCTTTCCCATATTCTGCTCACATACTCCTTTTCATGAACCACCAACTAAAGAAAAATCAGAAATACAAAAAAGTATAGAAGCTATGCTTGAGTCCCAATAATAAATTCTTCAAAACATGTTGGACTCACCATTTTTCTAGAACCAAGCTTCACACACTTTTTTCTAGAACATCCAATTGTATAAAAATCCATCTTGAAAATGAGTATGGAAGCTTTGCGTGAGTCCGAGCAACAATCGCAAAAATTTGATGGACTCACAATTTCACCACAATTTCCAAAACCAACTTCCATACTTACCTTTTCAAGAAGAACTGATTGTAAAAAGTATGAAAGACATGATGATTTAGAATTTTGTTCCCCGACCTATCAGTAGGTTAGACTCAGTAATGAGCGAATTCGTTAATGAGAATAAGGAATGCATTTTTTGTTAACTTTTGACCAATCTTTATGTCCTTAACTCTATCGATTGGACCCAAGAATCATGTTATTTTAGAAACTAAGATTTAATTTCAGCACACCCATTTGAACTTGACCAAACCTAAGTTTTGAAAGTCACATTGACATTTTTGACAAGTTATCCCTTTCCTGAAATCAAAATTGAACATGAATGTGATCCTGAACCTCATGTTGGTCATTCCATTTCCTTTTTGACTCAATAATGACTCCGATATTTTTACCAAATTTTTTTCATATTCCAGAGTCAACATTGAATTTTATATCAGTACACCATGAAATTAAATCACCAATATCTTATGATCATACTTCATTAATGGGAAAAGTGTTTGAACATCAATTTTTTGGTTTGGATCCCATTTTTGAATCAATTTCGACTTCCACTTTTGAATCTCCACTTAATTTAAGTCACATTCCCAAGTTGGCAATAGTCTTGATCCGTTTGAACCCAAATCAATCATCTTTCACAGTCACTCTTCATTGTTGGACAAAGGTGTTGATCAAAATGACTCAAAATATATTTTTGAAAATTAGAAATTGAATGGGGATAATTTTTAAATAAAACCAACAACTTCTTCATTCTTTTACTGGGTCATAATAGAGAGGTCACTGGTGAGTTCCTTTGAAATCCACAATCTTTGGATTGGGCCACATTTTGTGGACCAATCTGACCACCACCGGAGCTGCCACCATGAGGTAATTTTCCTTCCTTTTCTATTTATTTCGTGCATATACACATTTACGATGCGTTGAGGATAATGCATAAGATAAGTGTGGGGGAGGGTTTATTAATGTAGGTTGTTCTAAACTTTCTTTCTTTTATATTTCTTTTTAGAAATTTTTAGACTTTTTCTTTGTATAGAAACTCTTTTCTTTTCTTTTTATGAAACTTTTTGAAATAAGAGAGATAGTTTTGGTTTATTTTTAAGAAAGTTAAGAGCATCTTAGGAATTAAGAAGATCTAAAATTATGAATTTTTAAAACGAGTCAAAATAATAGTTCTTGTTAAAATTTTAGGATAAGAAAGTAAGATTGGAAAGATAATTTGATCTTGAATTTTTTTTTTTGCCTTAGATATATGCACTTAACACTTACACAATTTTTTGAGATTGAAACAAAAACTGAAAATGTCATAAATATATATATATAAAATAATGATAATAAAAATCATTTATCCTCTTATTGAAGCTTGATAGTTATGCTTCAGGAAGCAAGATTATTTATGCCTAAAACGGTGGACAAAAACAAAATAATCCTCTTTAGTTTTGTGGCCTTATTTACTCGAGTCTTGAAGCCCGAGGGATGTTTTCTCATTGGTGCCCTAAAATCATCTAGTTTGGGAATAACTAGTGATTGAAGCAAAACCTGCACAAAAAATACAGAATTTTAGATCTAAGAATAAAGATGTGCAAGTGCTCAATTCTTACCGCTATAGCAAGTGGCTATGCGTGTCGTGATCCACAAGGAGGGTTTTGCGACGGAAGCGTTCAAGGTTCTTTATTGAAATCTTTATGAAGACAAACGAAAGTTCTTCTTTGTTTAAAGAAATGAAAATGAAAACGAATTATGTTAAAGTTAGAAAGAAAATGGTAGAATGAGAAAGTGGAAAGAATCAGAAAACGATGAAAGCGACTATGTACAAATGAGTTGGGAAAGAAAGAGTTGGAAGATGAGGTGTTGGTGATTTAATTTACAGAAATAAAAGAAAAGAAAGAAGATGAAAGAAGTACTCACCTAGTTTGGTTGATGACTTACCTGGAACCCTTGCATGTTCTACCTTACTTTGGAGGCATTCAACGCATAGGTCATAAGATCGAGCTCAGTCCCTGTTCGCATTATATCATCAAGCCTTGCAAGAATGAAGTGATACGGATCTTGAGGAGGAGAACGTCTTCATGAAGTATCGTTGGCACTCACAAAGGCTTTTGTATACTTATACTTTTGGATTCACTTGCAAGCTCATCAAAAACAAAAGAGGTAAAGTAGAAATAGGAAGAAGAAAACAAAAGAAAATATGAACATAAACAAATGTTTACCTTTATTGCTTGCAGAAACAATGGAAGAAAGGAGGAGGGTACATCAGTGTCACTCTCAACATAAGCCTCTCTCTCTTACTTACATGAATCTTCATCTAACCTAAGCTTACATACAAATTACACAAAAAGAAAAGAAAAACCTAAACTACAGAGAATGAAAACTAGGCTAAATCCTATCTCTGCATGGTCGTCAATTTTCAGTGCAAATACTGGCTTTTATAGGCATAACCCACACGAGGAGGATCCCGGGGAGATCGGGGGAGCAAACGCTCCCCTAACTCCCCAACCAAGCCGCGAAAACGCGGGTTTGGTCGCGTTTCCGTGGCCAGGGTGTGGCCAGATGGCCACACCCTGTTGGTGGGTCTCTCTGGGATTTCCTTCTGCATTTATCTTCGTTGGTTTCTTCGTTTGAGTCTAGGTTTCTGACGAAATGGCCTTGGATTCTTGGCTTTAACCGATCGATTCTGAGAGGATTCTTCTCAACCGGTTTTCAACCTCTTGATTTTGCCCTGATTTACTGAGTGCGAATTAATTCTGATTTAATTCAGAATTTTGGTGGGCTTTGGGCTCATTTCTCTTCATCTCCTTAAAGAATGGGCCTGCAAATAAATTAAGCAATTAATTAAGAATATGCAAAGTTTTATTCTAGAATAAGTATGAAAATATGATACTAAATATGCAACATTAGCGACCAATCACACCCCCATACCTATCTTTTGCTCGTCCTCGAGCAAAACAACTAAACTATACTAAGGATTATTAGACCACTTTCGCAGGTCACGCGATTGCACTGAGCATATGCAACAAGCCGTTAAACCTCTAGGTTTCCCCTAGAGGACGAGTTTTGTCTCGTGAGGGTTTTCAGCGGATTGCACCCACAAAATCCATAAAGAAAGTTAAATAAAGAGTTAGTATTTTCGAAAAGCATTTTGAAAGGGAAAAATATTTGAAATATAATTGTAAGATCTAAGCAATCTATAAGTTATAGGAAAACTGAATTTTTCATTCCCAAACTTAGTCTCTATTCAGAAATTTGTTATCAATTAAAGTAAGGAGTCAAATTGTACTTCTCATCTAGTGTATTATTTTACCCTAAGTCATATGCACTTATGACTGTGAAAATTTTGACTAAGGGTTCATTAACTCTAACTCTTATGCGTTATTTATTTATATATATATATTTTTGGTGGTATTATTTCTTAGCTTTATTAGGCTTTCTAATCTGCCCATGTAACGAGCCTTTAATCGAGGACTCCCAAACCAAACGGTCTTAGGGCACCGGGTGAGAAGACACCCCTAGGACTTAAGGACTCGAGCAAACAAGGCCACAAAACTAAGGATTTTATTATATGAACCTCTTTTAGGCGTGAATACTTATGCTTTATTAGGCACAAATACCCAGCTTAATCAGAGGATTTTTATATATATTTTTCTTTTCAAACTTATCTAATCATCTTTTGCATAAATACTAAGACTTACTTAGGCCAAAGCACCTAGCTAATCAATAATTAGATTTGTTTATCTTTTTTTTTTTAATAAGGCATAAGAATCTTTATTTTTGAACCCTAAGTGTGTAAGTGTATGAAGTGTGCATATTTCATTAAGGTAAAGATCAAGACTAAATTACTTTGACAAATTATCTTCCTAACTCTATATATCAAACAAATAATCTTATTTTGACCAGTATAAGAAATCCTAATTTGGATTTTCCTATTCCTTAAAATTAACTTAATTTCTTACAAAAAATATGTCAAAATATTGTTTCTCTTTTCAAAAAGTTTTTAAAAGTAAAGAAAATGTTATATATATATATATATATATTTTAATAAAAAGAAAAACCTAAGTTATGTTAGACCCTCCCCCACACCTATCTCATGCATTGTCCTCCATGTATGAATTAATGCATAGATGCATGAAAATGAAGAAAGGGAAGGAAAATGTTACCTTAAGGTGGTGGTTCCGATGGTGGTCTGATTGGTCCACGAAATGTGACCCAATCGACTTTTCTTGGGATTCGGAGGAACCCACAAGAAATTTCACTAATATAACCCATTAAAATTGTGTATCCATGAAGGATTTTTATTAAGTATTTGACTCCATCTAATTTCCAAATTCCATAACTGATTTCAGAGTCAAATTTGTCAACCACCTCGTCCCAAAATGGAGTATGAAATGATAGAACGGTTGACTTGGACTCAGGAAGTATAGGAACTAATACCGACTCAGGAAGGTGACTTAAGTCAAGTAAAGGTTCAGGAGTCGAGACTGGTTCAAGAAGTGTGTCCAAGTCAAGAAGTTGAAACTCAAGTCCACATTGATTTTCCAACAATGGAATGTGACTTAATATTGGTGATTCATGTTCAGGAATGATAGGTGGGGGAATCAAAACTGACTCTAACATATTACTCAAGTTTGGTAACAAAACAGGAGTCAAGATTAATTCAGAAAGTTGAACTGGATCACAGATTTGAAAATCTATGTCACATATCTCATTGAGTTCAATATCAAAAAAATGAGAACTTGCCAATTTGTCAATAGGATTTTCAAAAGTGTAAAATTGGTCAAGTTCAATATGATCATCAAAAATGGGTGATTCAATTTCATGATAAATTGGCACAGGATCCAATGTTGACTCGGGGAAAAGATTAAAATCAGGTGAAGATACCGGAGTCATTATTGAATCAGGAAGTAAAATTGAATCCCTAAGTTGGGGTTCATGATCACATTCATTTTCAAGTTCGATTTCAGGCAAGGGATAACTTGCCAAACTATCAATATTATTTGGAGTTTGGGCAAGTTCAAATGACTGTTCTGAAATGGAACCTTGATTTCTAAAACTACATGACTCTTCGGCTCTAACAGAATGGTCAGTGACATCAGAACTGGTCAAACGGTGAGAACGTGGAGATTCGACCATCATATCTATGTCACGATTTCGAGCATTTTGAGCATGAGTCATGGCTTCAAGCATCTTTTCGTAGTTGATGGATTCATTGTTTTGATAAAAAGATGAAGTGTTGTCTTGGAAGTGGTAGTGAAATTGTGAGTCCATCAGATTTTGTGATTATTGTTTGGACTCACGCATACTCCTTTCCAAAATTGATGGTTTTCTATTTTGGACTGGTGGAACTGAGTATGACTCTTGGGGATATTGTGGACTAGGTGGATAAGGGGGACAAGTTGGTTGAAAATTATGCTCGGGGGAGGTGAATCCCCACTGACTCGGTGAAGAGTTAAAATTATTATGGAAATTATAGTTATTAGATTGGGGGCATGGGTTATATTAATTCGGATAAGACCAATCCGGCGCACTAGGTTGGTTAAAGTCATGATATGCCGGGTTGGTAATATCCGAAAATGAACTCAGTGTGTAATATGGATTATTATTAAAGTTGAAAAAATTATTATTATAAGCCATATCACACAATAGAATACAAAAAAGAAAGAAAAAACAAACAAATAAGCAAACAAATAAAAAGAGAAAATTCTAACTAAGTTAGGGTAGACCTATGACCTAGACGACTCCTAACTGATTAGACTGTCCACGGGAGGTCTAATGCAGACTTTGACCACAAGCTAATCAGCCAGGTCAGGGCAAGGTTGGTGGGAGGTTTTCCGTCAAAGACGTTCCTTAATTAAATAACCACCAACCTTCGGGCTTTCGGCCCTTAATCCCTTTCCTCGACACTGATTTTGCAGGAGTCAAATTCCAACACCTTTCCCCTTAGGATAATCTCCTAATTGAGTCCAAGATGTCCCTAGGGCCAACGTCTACTCATTTTTAGTTAGGCTTGGGTTAGTGAGTGCTTGGAATCTGATTTTTGGGCTAAGGAAGGGTGATTAAATCCCCACCTTATCTTGTTATGGGTTAGTGCCCTTAAGATAAGTTTGTGCAAGTGTACAAGATATGTAAATAAGATTCACTCAAAGCAATGAAAATCAACCAAGAGAAGAGTCATATTCTACATGCAATGCGAACGTACCTTGCTCCAGCACTCTTCAACAGTAAAAATAAATGAATTGAAATGACACGTACCTAAAATGCAAACGTCTAATCAAATTTTTTTATCTTTTTCAACAAGTATTTTACTGTTGGTTTATTAGCAGGTTTATGGTGATGGAATATAAGAAATAAAGTTGCAGCAAGCTATGTTTTTGCAAAGCAAGCAACCCTGCACAAAACCTATTAGTACTCAACTCTTCTTTGCCGCGGATCCGCAGCTTTGGCCGCGAAAACGCGGCAAATCAGAGGGCTCTTGGTCTCTGCTTTCTAGAGTAGAGGCCCAAGACCACTTGTATGTTACTGCAATCTTAATTTCCTGCTTTGCTTTCCCTATAACCTGCAACAGAGAAGAAAATTCGTTTTAGTTCTAAAAAATTTTCAATAAAAATTCAGATTTCAATAAAAACGTTACCCTCCCCGGCAACGGCGCCAAAATTTGATTGAAGCAAAACCTGCACAAAAAATACAGAATTTTAGATCTAAGAATAAAGATGTGAAAGTGCTCAATTCTTACCGCTATAGCAAGTGGCTATGCGGGTGGTGATCCACAAGGAGGGTTTTGCGATGGAAGCATTCAAGGTTCTTTATTGAAATCTTTATAAAGATAAACGAAAGTTCTTCTTTGTTTAAAGAAATGAAAATGAAAACGAATTATATTAAAGTTAGAAAGAAAATGGTGGAATGAGAAAGTGGAGAGAATAAGAAAATGATGAAAGCGACTATGTACAAATGAGTTGGGAAAGAAAGAGTTGGAAGATGAGGTGTTGGTGATTTATTTACAGAAATAAAAGAAAAGAAAGAAGATGAAAGAAGTACTCACCTAGTTTGGTTGATGACTTACCTGGAACCCTTGCATGTTCTACCTTACTTTGGAGGCGTTCAACGCATAGGTCATAAGATCGAGCTCAGTCCCTGTTCGCATTATATCATCAAGCCTTGCAAGAATGAAGTGATACGGATCTTGAGGAGGAGAACGTCTTCATGAAGTATCGTTGGCACTCACAAAGGCTTTTGTATACTTATACTTTTGGATTCACTTGCAAGCTCATCAAAAACAAAAGAGGTAAAGTAGAAATAGGAAGAAGAAAACAAAAGAAAATACAAACATAAACAAATGTTTACCTTTATTGCTTGCAGAAACAATGGAAGAAAGGAGGAGGGTACATCAGTGTCACTCTCAACATAAGCCTCTCTCTCTTACTTACATGAATCTTCATCTAACCTAAGCTTACATACAAATTACATAAAAAGAAAAGAAAAACCTAAACTACAAAGAATGAAAACTAGGCTAAATCCTATCTCTGCATGGTCGTCAATTTTTAGTGCAAATACTGGCTTTTATAGGCATAACCCACACGAGGAGGATCCCGGGGAGATCGGGGGAGCAAACGCTCCCCCTAACTCCCCAACCAACCCACGGAAACGCGGCTTTGGCCGCGTTTTCATGGCCAGGGTGTGGCCAGATGGCCACACCCTTTTGGTGGGTCTCTCTGGGATTTTCTTCTGCATTTATCTTCAGTTGGTTTCTTCGTTTGAGTCCAGGTTTCTGACGAAATGGCCTTGAATTCTTGGCTTTAACCGATCGATTCTGAAAGAATTCTTCTCAACCGGTTTTCAACCTCTTGATTTTGCCCTGATTTACTGAGTGCGAATTAATTCTGATTTAATTCAGAATTTTGGTGGGCTTTGGGCTCATTTCTCTTCATCTCCTTAAAGAATGGGCCTGCAAATAAATTAAGCAATTAATTAAGACAATGCAAAGTTTTATTCTAGAATAAGTATGGAAATATGATACTAAATATGCAATATTAGCGACCAATCAACTGGCTAAAGGCTTACTCGCTGGGCAAGCTAGAAACCCTAAGAAAACTAAGGGAAGAAAAAAAAGAAAAAAAGAAGAAAAATTTATATAAATAAATGACATGAAAGTTAGAGTCTATATCCTAAAAATATTCACAGTTCACAAAGTGCATATTTTCTAAGAATTTTTATGAAAGCTTAAAGAATCGATTCAATTTTAAATTCTTAAATTTAATTTATAACAAGATTTTGCATTTAGACTTAGTTTAAGGAAGAATAATTTCTGGCTGACCTATGACCTTATATCGCTTAATTTTTCGCAAAAATTCAACACTTTTCTATATTTCAGAATGCGTTAAAATACTTACATTTAATATCCTTAGAGATTTTTTGGTGTAATCCCTATAAACCCTAAAGAAATAAAACTCCTCCTCTAAGGGAAACCTAGAGATTTAATGGCTAGTTGCACATGCTCAGTTCAATCATATCACTTGCGAAAGTGAAGTAACAATTTTCTTAGTTTTCTGTTTTACTCGGGACGAGCAAAAGATAAGTGTGGGGTGTGATTAGTCTCCAAATATGCATATTTCATACCACATCTTCATATTTATTCAATATTAAATTTGTTAGTAACACCTCTCTTGTATGTTTCTAGGTACATGGCATAAAATGAAGAATAAGCCTAAAATCTCACTTATTTGGTGACTTAAAACCTACGAAAATAGCCATTAACTTTGAAATGAGGATCTGTCAAAACTAGGTGCACATATCCATAAACCAGCAACACATACCTATAGGGGGACAAACCAGAAGCCGTATCAGGCAGCACCGCGTGCGCGGTGCCAGTATGGTGATGAAAACGCGGCCCTGGTCATGTTTTCACGGCCGTACCATGGAGTTGCGCGTCAAGATTCGACGTGCGGCCCCGTGACATTCCCTGGTGCCCCCCTTAGACTATAAATCCCTGAAATTTTTAGATTTCCACAGAGGAAAGTTGTTAGGGTAGTTTTCTTCTCTTTAGGGTAGTTTAGTTTTTCTTCTTCTTTCTTTTGATTTTTATTTGTTTTGTAAATCATATAATAGGGAGGAGAGTGATACATATGATGAAAGTTAGGGTTCTTATAATGGAGGATGACACTCTATGAAAGATTCTCTCTATATCTTTACTTATTTTCTTCTCTCTAACTCTTTACATGTTTAGGTAATTTTCTTCTTATGGAAACTAACCACTAGCCACTGATTATGCTAACTCCTTACTTAATAATCTATATGAATCTAATAGCCTCTACTTGGCCTTACTCTTGCAAGAGCCATTGATGGCTCATGATGATGGATTCTAGCACTCTAGCATCTAACTCTTTAACAAGTTACATTACTTTATTTTATACTTATTCTAGTTAGTTTTGATGGTTTAAGTGTAATTTGCTCTTATTTGTTTAGTTTGGATGTGATGAGTGATCTTATGGGTTATGCTTTGTAAAGCTCTTGAAGCCAAGGACTAGTTATGGCCCATGATACATGCGAGACAACTATCATTAAGAGGTTAGCATGTTAGTGCAGCCATTAGTAGTTAGTAGCCATAAGTTTTCTTGTATCCCTTTTTATTTTTTCTTTCTATTTGTTTTAAAAACCCAAAAACACAATTACTCTTCTATGTTTTCCTCTTTTTTGTTTCCACCATATTCTTCTCTTTTCATTCTTTATTTTTTTTGATTCTTTTAAACATAGAAGAACCATTAACATATACGTGAACATACCGTTAAAGCTTCAATCGCCTCCCGTCCTTGTGGATTCGACTGTTTAGCCTCTATGCTATAATGGAAGTATCGTGGAAGACAAAGCATGCATTTTTATCTCTTGATTTCAAACCACACACTTTTCGTGAATGGTTTTTCCCCGATCAACCATCACCTTTTATTTCTTTGACTAAAACAAATTCTTTTTGCTTCGCCGATTTCATCGCCTTCTCCACCTATTACTTCTAGATTTCTTCTTTTCCTTTATCTCTTTTTTTAACAAAGAAAAACTGTTAACATAACACGTGAATGGACTGTTAATGCTTCTATCACCTTCGGACCTTGTGGATTTGACCCGTATAGCCATTATGCTATAATGGAAGAATCAAGAAAGCTAAAGCGCATACACATTTTTCGCTGTACATGTTTCCAAGTGCTGGTTTCACCCCGATCATTAAAATACACATGAATAGACTGATTAAGCTTCTATCGCATTCCATCCTTGTGGATTCGACTCGTATAGCCATCATGCTATATCGAAAGTATCAAGGAAGCTAAAACACACACTTTTAACTTCTGATTTCAAAATACACACTTTTCATGCATGGTTTACCTGCGATTAAATTTTGGTGCCATTGCCGGGGATGTGAACGGTTTAATTTCATATTTTTGTTAACTTTTCTTCTCTGTTTTTAGGTACAGGAAACAATTTTCAAAATCTAACAACTATCAAAGCCCACAATCTCCTGTATCTTCCTGCTCAAGAAAGTTGGGAATTGTGGCTCACTATTTTGCCACAGCCAGGGCTTTTTTGTCGCGAAAATGTGGCCTTATTCTGCCTCTGGTTCTCATCCTTTGCAGGGGTATCTTTATTTGCATATATTTGTATATTCTGCTACTATTTTTTCTTAGATTACCTGCCCATTGTAATAATTAAGAACTAAAATTGAAAAATTAGATGTTTTAAAATTGTTTGTTTATTTGCATCTAGGCACATGTCAATTTCAATTTCAAAACTGTATTTTGTTCTTCTGTTGTTGTGATCTGGACCTAGGTGTATATACCACATTGCATACAATTAGGACAAACACGTGGGTCATTTACTCATTTTGTGTGTTCATTCTAATCTATGTTGCACACTTGCACGAATTGAACTTAAAGGCATAACCCAACATATGATAAGGTGGGGAAGTCATTACCCTCCCTTAGCCTAAAAACCACCTCCCCTACTTATACAACCCAAACCTAAATAAAACTTGCTAGACTTTGGCCCTAGGTACATCTTAGACTCATTTAGGAGATTGACCTAAGGTGAAAGTTGTTAGAGTTTGACTCTTGTCAAACCGGAGTCAAAAGTTGGAGATTGAGAGTCAAAACCTCAACGAACAATGGTTTGACATAATTAGGCCCGTTGCTTAGACACAGATATCTCCTACTAGTCTTGCCCCTATCTAGAAATTAACTTGTGATCAGATTGCTGCAATATATATACTGTGCACAGTCTAACCAGTTAGGAGTCATCTAGGGGCCTGTTTGTTTCCCCGCAAAAGGCCGCAAAATCGCAAGTCGTAAAATCACTTTTCCATTTTTCGCTGTTTGTTTCGTTGCAAAACATATTGCAAAATACAACTCTCATTTTCCACTTGCAGTTGCTACAGTTAAATTTGTGGTCATATAAATCTCACTTTTACACTCAAATTTTCCCACTTGCAACTGCTACAGTTAATTTTGGGGTCATGTAAATTCCACTTGTAATACACTCGCAGTCCCAAAGCAGTTACTTGATAATCAATATATAATTTAATATTATTAAATATTTAATATATTTAATATTTTTAATAGTGTTTAATTTCTTACCTAATTATTTTATATTTGTATTTTTAGTTTTTTATTATTTTTAATATTGTTTTAATCTTTAATATTTTAATATTTTAATTTAATATTGTTATTTAATACTTTATTATTTTATTAATATTTACAACAATTTTCTTAATATTTTATTTAGATTTAATATTTTATTAATATAACAATAATATGCTTTAATATAAAATTATTATATATTTAATTTATTTATTTCTTAATATAAATAATTACTTTATTAATATTATAATATACTTTAAAATTATATTAATATTTTATTATGTTAATATTGTAATAATTCATTATAATAATATCATAATAATATTTTATTATTAAATTTATAATTATATTTTACTTTGTTAATTTTATATTTTTATAATATTACAATATTATTATAATAAAATTTAATATTATAATAATCTTAAGTATTTTATAATATTATAATATTATAACTATATTTTATTATTTTTCTTAAGATTTTTTTAATTTTTATGTTTTATTAGTATCCTTAAAATTTTATTAATGTTCTTTAGATTTTCTTAAAATTTTATAATTATTTATTTAGTTAATATTTTTGTAATATTTTACTAATTTTACTAATATTTAATTAATATTATTGTTATAATTAAAATATTAAAATTATTAATATTTTATCTCAAATTTATTAATACAATTTAATTTTCAATAGTATATTTAATTTAATAGTATTTATAATATTTAAATCACTGCTACAGTTAATTTTGTGGCCAATTTTTCCACTTACACTTTTAAGTTACCAATCAAACACCGTAAAACACAATATACTTTCTCATTCACACTTTCACTTTACCAACCAAACACCGTAAAACACAATATACTTTTCCATTTACACTTTCACTTTACCAACCAAACACCGTAAAACACAATATATTTTCTCTGCTACAGTTTACTTTTTTCATTCTCATTTTACGACTTACGACTTGCGACGTTTTGCAACGAAACAAACAGACAATCTAGGTCAACCCTAGTATAGGCTTGTTATTGAATTTTTTTTTATGTTTTATTTTTTTGTTTGTGATTGTTGTGATAAAGTGGAATATAACCAAAAATTTTTCAATCAAATGAATTCATTTTACCCCAATCTTTTTTGACTAGGATAACTCCAACCGGCTATGTACAACATGAACCAACCATGTAGACCGGTTGGGTTTGCCGACTCAATATGACTCATACCCCCAATCCAATGACCATAATTTTTAAAATAATTTTCACTCTTCACAGAGTTCATGGGATTAAACTCTCCCGAGACAAATTTAAAAACACCTTATCCAAAAAATTCAATCCCCAATTTTGCTTTATATACTCCTCTTTCTGTTCCACCAACTGAAGAAAAAAAATCTGATTAGAAAAGAGTATAGAAACCATTCTTGAGTCCCAACAACAAATTCAAAACTTGCTCAATTTACAATCCTCCCCACATCAAACTTCATATACTCTTTTTCTAGAATATTCAATTGAAAAAAAATTTGAGTTAGAAAAGAATATGAAAGTCATTCTGAATCTGAGCAAAAATTTCAAAACATGTTAGACTCATCATTTCAACCAAAATTTCAAGAGTCACTTTCAACTTTTCCTGTCTCACTGATTCAAAATAAACAACCATCAATCCTAGAATTGAGTATGGAACTCTTGTGTGAATCTGAACAAAACCTCAAAATCTGATAGACTCATAATTGCACCACAATTTCCAAAGCCAAACTCCATACTCACCTTCTCGAAAAGAATAGAATGCACAAAGTATGGAATATATGATTCAGGCTCAAAATGTGGTTACCCAGTCCATCACGCACAAGAGAGTCAATTGGCCAACACAATTGCATATATGAATGAGGAACTCTACCTTGTCAATCGCTGACCGATTTCGATATCCCTTACCCTAATGATGTAACCCAAGTATCATATTGTTTTTTGGAATTCAAGATTCAATTTCATCCCATCCATTTGAACTTGCCTAAATTTTGAGAACCACCTTGACATTTTGGCAAGTTATCTATTTTTTGAAATTGAACTTGAGCATGATGTGATCCTGATCCCTCAGTTGGAAATTTCATTTCACTTTTTGATTCAATAATGACTCCGGTATCTTTACCAGGTTATTTTCATATCTAGAGTCAACATTGAATTTTGTACTAGTTTACTATGGAATTGAATCACCAATATCTTATGATCACAGTTCATTGATGGGGAAAGTGTGTGAACATCAATTTTTTGGCTTAGACCACACTGTTTTGACTTCACTTTTGAATTTTGACTTGATCTAAGTCAAAATTTCGAGTTGGTATTTGTTTTTGTTCTGTTTGAGCCCAAATCAATCATCTTCAATAATCACACTCCATTGTCTAACAAAGTTGTTGATCAAAATGACTCAAGAATTATTTTTGAAAATAAATTAGATAGGGATAATTTTTTAAATAAGACCATTCACTTAATCATTCTTTTAATGGGTTATATTAGAGAGGGCAACGGTGGGTTCCTTTGAACTCTATAATCTTTGGATTAGGCTGCATCTCATGGGCCAATCAGACCACCACCAGAACCACGACCATAAGGTAATTTTCTTCCCTATTTGTTTCATGCATATACACATTCATGATGCATGAAGGACAATGCATGAGATAAGTGTGGGGGAGGATTTACTAACATAGTTTGTTTTAAATTTTTTATCTTTTACACTTCTCTTTAGAAAATTTTTAGATTTTTCTTTTGTATAGAAACCCTTTTCTTTTGCTTTCTACAAAGCTTTTTGAAATAAGAGAAATAATTTTGATTTATTTTTAAGAAAGTTAAGATTATCTTAGGAATTAGGAGAACATAAAATTATGAATTCTTAAATAAAGTCAAAATAATAGATCTTATTTAAATGTTAGGATAAGGAAGTAAGATTGAAAAGACTATTTGATCTTAAATTTTTTGCCTTAGATATGCACCTCAAACTTACACAATTTTTGGGATTAAAGCAAAGGCTAAAAATGCCATAAAAAATTAATGAAATAAACCATTTATTAAAGCTGGATAATTATGTCTTAGGAAGTATAATTATTCACGCTTAAAACGGTGAACAAAAATAAAATAATCCTCCTTACTTTTGCAGCCTTATTTGCTCGAATCCTTAAGCTCGAGAGATGTTTTCTCATCTAGTGCCCTAAAATCATTTAGTTTGGGAGTCACCGGCCAAAGGCTCACTATCGGGAAACTAGAAAGCATAAAAAAATTAAGAGAAGAAAAAATTTATATGCAAATAAATGGCATAAAAGTTAGAGTTGATATCCTAAAAATCTTCACTATTCACAAATGCATACAATCTAAGAGTTTCATGAAAGATCAAAGAATCAACTCAATTTTTAAAATTCTTACTTTTAATTTATAACAAGATCATGCATCTAGACTTAGTTTAAGGAAGAATAATTTCTGGTTAACCTATGACTTTGGATCACTTAACTTTTTGCAAAAATATTTCAAAAGTTAGCTCTATTTCAAAATACGTTTTCAAAACACTAACATTTGATTTCTTTCGTTATGGATTTTGTAGGTGTAATCTACTGAAACCCTCAGGAGACCCAACTCCTCCTCGAGGGAAAACCTAGAGGTTTAAAAACTTGTTGCACAAGCTTAGTGCAATCGCGTCACTTGCGAAAGTGGTGTAATAATTTTCTTAGTTTTCTGTTTTTCTCAGGACAAACAAAAGATAATTTTGGGGGTGTGATTAGTCTCCAAACATGCATATTACATATCACATCCTCACATTTATTCTGAATAAAATTCTGTTAATAATGGTTTTCTTGTATGTTTCTAGGTCCATGGCTTGAAGTAAAGAAGAACCCCAAAACACTCATTTATTTGGTGATTTTTAGAGCCTAGAAGAAGCCCAAGACTTTGAAGCCCAATCTGCTAACTCTGGGGGCAAAAAATGACAAAATAACAGGTTGCACAAGTGCCCTATACTTGTACCAGGCTGCACGCTTCGGCGCTGAGCGTGCGACTAGGATATGGCCTCGTTTCTGCCGCAAATGCCGTGAAAATACCATATTATGGTCGAGCCACGCGTCGATTACTGATGCGTGGCCTCATCTCACTAGCCCCCTGTGTTCTATAAATAGGGCAGTGTTTAGCAGATTTTAGAAGAGGAGAGTGGTAGTTTTTCTCCCTTTAGTATAGTTTAGTTGTTTTTCTTTCTTTTCTTTTGTACTGTCTTTCTTTTAGATCTTAAAAGTGCTGAGAGTGATTCATAGGAGTGAGAGTTCTTATAATGGAGGGTGACACTATATGAAAGGTTCTTCCTTTATCTCTACTTGTTTTCTTCTCTAACCTTTTTCATGCTTAGCTAGTTTTCTCTCATGGCATCTAACTACTAACCACTAACTTGTTAACTTCTTACTTAATAATCCACATGAGTCTAATAGTCTCTACTTAGCCTTGTTCTTGCAAGAGCCATTGATGGCACATGATGATGATTCTATCACTCTGACATCTAACTTTGTAACAAGCTAACATTACTTTATTCCATACTTGCTCTAGTATAGTTTTGATGATTTAATTGTAACTTGCACTTGTTTATTGAGTTTAGATAAGAAGAGTGATCTTATGGATCATGCTTAGAAAACACCACGCCCCGCTTCCCAAAATACGCTCAAGCGGAGACGCGACACGAGTCGGCGACGCATATACGCAAGGAAAATCCTTCACGTATACGCGCTAAGCCTTAAATAACCCAAAACAAGCTATAATAAATCCTAACTGAAATAAATCATGATTACTGCAATATCACATATAAGTAACCATGCATGATATCATATAAATAAAGACTAGAATAACAACTGAATCTGATATAACGAGAATCAAGAAATAATATGAAGGTAAGAAAGATAAGAATACCAGAATCGAATAGGGAGAAGCTCCAGCTAAGCGAACGTCTCATCGTACACCTGCACAATAGAAACAAAGCGTCTAAAATCTGAACGTACAAATCCAGGGTCGTCAGAAAGCGACCTGGTGAGTGTGTGTAAAGAGGAGAGCTCGTGCATGAAAACAATATGCACAGAATAATTACAAGATAATCTACAGTCATAAGATAACTAAATAGCGTGATAAACAAATAACTGAAGGATAACTGCATAACAACATGAATGAAAGAAAAAATCAACTATCACAACTGTAAACAAACAACTGATATCTGAATGTGTAACCAAGCATATGTTACTAGTCGGTTGGTTGTTATTAACCTAACTAATGTAGTACTTAGCTGTGTCCCATACCACAGCCGTTTTCTCACATATCAAACAATGTTATCGTTGTTGTAATTGCCTGCCAATGTAGTGCATGTGTTTTGAAAGGGTACCGTGCATGCCCGGTACCACGGTCTAACACCCCTGGCACTGAACCAGGACAAGCCGCAAGGCTCTGACAACTGAAAACTACAACCCCACGCGAAAAGACAACTAGTGTGGCACCGTAATCCGGGCATAGCCCTGACAACTGACAACTGAATGGTAGCCAGTACTACCTTGGTTCCCCATGGTTGGAACCCACAACTCGGTACCATAATAAGTCCTTCCAAAATACACGACATGCATCATCAGGCAATTACCCCTGATCCCTGGGTTATGGTGTCTTTTATTAACAAGCAATCAATGAGTTATTATGTAATAGTAACTGATATCTCCAACAACTGCTGATGTCAATACTAGTTGATAATCTGACAACTGACAACTGTGATTTCTGACAACTGAGTAGCTGACAACTAATATCTGACATCTGAAATAGAATACTGGAGATATAGCCACTAACACAATAGTATCACAAATAACTAGTAACTGGTACAGGTATCTACCAACTCATATAAACTCTGAACACATCATGTGATCACCAACAAATAATCTTACCAATAACTGGTAAGTGAAAACTGCCATCTGATAACTCTGAAATACAAGATCACTGATATCGAATAGATCAATATCACAATACCTCAATCTCTATGAATTAAAGTAATCAATAACTAAACATGAAGCACATGGTATATCCTCGAAATCAACAAGTCAACACATACTGAAATCATATCTAAGTAGGGAATCATCCTCAAACAACATATGGTCTAGAATATCTACTTCTGATACTTAACATCAAAAACATATCATCTAAATAAGTCTCAAATACTCAATCATAAATCCTGCTACGTCAATCTCATCTTAATGCACATCAAGCTTCGTTATAAAGAATGTAAAATTTCAGATCAACTCTAACTCAAGGTCAATCTAAATCACAACCCAAATCATGGTCCAACTTTCCTCACAACTAACTCCGAATCTAGAATAATAAACAACAAGTAAGAACTAACAATAATACTAATATCTTGGTGATAAAACATCAAGTCCAGAAATGTCTAATATCAACTTCATCTGATCTATAATCTGTGGTATTTCTAAACTATCTCATATCGGTATAGAAATGTCATATCTACTTGTCCACAATATCCAAAAGTGTTCCGGTTGAAATAATCACCAAATACATGCATATCAAATCTGATAACTAATGCCAATTATATCAACCTCAAGATCGAGCCGAATTAAGTCATAGTCTAATGTGTATCACTACTGGGCCTAAACCAACAACGCTAAACTACCAACACATGAAATGACGCTGATACAATCTCATATCAACTATGTAATTAAAGTGAACAATCATAGATATCTCATGAAGTAATACAAATAATCAAACTGGTCAAATATAACAAAAAGTTACATGAAATGATAAGGGCAACATGTAAACGCATACCGACAACGGTAAATAAGGAAATGTATAAGAACGAACACTCACATGAAATGACGCGGTTTCAGAACCGAATCACCGCCTGGTCTTCACTGCACGAACCAGTACTGATCTACGGATCATCACATGGATCGGTCTTCGAATCATCATTGTATCGGGTCCACAACGAGCACGAATCTTGATTGGGTCCGGATCTCATGCAAAGGTTCGGATCTCACCAAACGAATTTGAAATACTGCAACATGCAACCAAACACATGAATTGACACAAACATACCCTCGTACACGTATCCAGTCCTCAATACACACGCATAAACATATGTGTACACCTACATATATATATATATATATATACACACACACACACACACACACACACACACACACACACACACACACACACGTACACAAGCATACGCAACAATACATATATATAAACATGCCTACATATTATATGCTTACATATATACTAATGCATAATTACACATATACCTATACACATTAATTTAATACATACATATCCAAATTAATAAATACCTACTATTAACTATAAACATCTATACATTAATTAATTCACATCCATGCATTCATATACATCTTGCATACACATGCATGCTTATCACCACTCACGCACACACCAACACACATTAATATAAACTTCTCAATTATTACAAGTCTACCCTTTATACATATAAATGCACTAACCTCGGGCCAATTTGCGGCGCACCGACGGAGGCTCTGGCGGAGGCGTCCGGGGCCATGGAGGGTGTTGTTGGATAGAGCATCTCGCCGTGAAGGGCGTGGGTGTGTTCGCAATCGCCTACGGTGATCCACGGCGACCCACGGAGAGCCAGAAAATGGCTCGGAGTAAGATGTTTCCGCCATAAGGAAAGAGAAGACTCACTCATGCATGCATATTAATTAAATTCACACTTGCCTACACATATAAACACTACTACATTATAAAGATACACTTACTATTTATACTAATTTATAAAGAAAGAAGGTAGGAGAGACTCGCGCACATGGTTTTGCTTGGGGAGATGGTCATACAGTGGCCTCGGTTGCTGCAGGGAGGAGGGAGTGCGGCGCTGGTCTGTGTACTGGGCTGCACTCGGCCTTGCTTCGGGGATGGACGGCGCTGCCAAGGGTGCACTCAGCCTTGGTGGTCTGGAGATGGAGCTCTGCATGAGGAGGGTGGAGGAATACAAGGTGCTTGGACTTGTTGGATGTGGTTGCCCTGATGATTGTATGGCCTGGGGTGTTCCATGGGTTGCTGCAAAGGAGCATGGAGTCCGTGTGCTAGAGTGCTGCCGCTGTTGGTACGGGTGCGCTGGATTACTGTCGCACGGCCATGGTGTATTGGCCGGCTAGATCTCAAAGCCAGAGAGGAGTGGCTCTTGCTGTGGACGGCAGCAACTAAAGGGGAGGATGGAGCTTCGGTTGGGTGTTGCACGAACGAACTTCGACGGAGGGCGACGGACTCTGGCGGAGAGGTGGAGGTTGGGTGCTCCAGTTGGGTGTGCGGCTGTGTAGGGGGAGAAGGAGGAGAAGACCCAAGGGTGCTTGCGTGCGCCACCATGGATGAGGGGCAGCTGGATGGGAGGAGATGGAGATTAGGGAAGAGATTAGGTTTTGGTTTAGAATTAGGATTATATGGGGAGAAATTTGGTTATTGGGCTTCGGGTTGGAAGGTCGCGGGTTAGGATCCAATGGGTAAATGGGTATTGGGTATTGGGTCTTTGGTAATGGGTATACTATTGGGTACGGATGGGTAGGAACAAGGAATAGACTAATGGTTATGAGGTATAGGGTATGGATTAGATAATGAGTAAGACCATAGATAAAGGATACGGGCTAATGGGCGTAGAATCAAGAGGAAGGAAAAGGAATAATACTACAAACAATAATAAACAAATACAAACTATAATAATACCAATAATTAATAATAACAAAAACAATAATAATAGGAATGATAATACCACTGCCACTAGCATTTATACTAATATTAAAAATAAATAAAGAATATAATATTAACACTAATAATAATTAATAAACACCGACAATAAAAATAAAGATAACACTAATAGTAATAACAATAAATAATAATCATAACGGAATAATAATAATAACTACCACTAATAATAATAAAGAATAATAACCTTAATGAAATAATGAGAATAATAAATAAGTAACAATTAATAATAATAATGGTAAATATAAAAATAATAGTAATAAGTAACTAAAAATATTGATAATTAATATTGGTAATAATATTTAAAACTAAAATCCATTTATTATCTTAAAATAATTTCCATATTTAATAATAGTAATAATCACAAGAAAGAAAATAATAAATTAAGTTGATTAAAAAAATAATCAGTAAATCAAAATAAGTACTTTAGGAAAATAAAAATACAGTATTTCTAACTAGGGATCTTACATTCTACCCACCTTATAAAAATTTCGTCCCCGAAATTCAATAGGGCAGGGAATGGTAAAAAGAATTCAAAAATCAAAGGAGAAAACAAATAAGCTTCCATATCGCTTCTCTGCACATCATAAATCCACCACGCTTCCGCTGCGCTAGTCTGATTTCTGCGACAGACTTCAGCAATGAGTAACCAATCTCAAGAGAAAAATTAAGGAATAGAATCGAGAAGGAGGACAAGAAGCAAGATGAAAATCCAGATCACTCAAAAGAAGAGTAGAGATCAATGATATCAAAAGATCAAAGATGAGAATTTCCAAAGGAAGGATGACCAATTCCAAATGGACTGAATATCATAATGGATAGTATATGTATACTGCAGTGTAACTATAGCTTGTTTTCAAGTTACCGTTAAAAACTAGGTCTCTCTTGCGAAACAAAAGTCAAAGATCAAGATCGCAAGTCGAAAACCTAGGCTCTGATACCAAGAAAACCCTATCACGCCCCACTTCCCAAAATACGCTCAAGCGGAGACGCGACACGAGTCGGCGACGCATATACGCCAGAAAAATCCCTCACGTATACACACTAAGCCTTAAATAACCCGAAACGAGCTATAATAAATCCCAACTGAAATAAATCATGATTACTGTAATATCACATATAAGCAACCATGCATGATATCATATGAATAAAGACTGGATAACAACTGAATCTGATATAACGAGAATCAGGAAATAATATGAAGGCAAGAAAGATAAGAATACCATAATCGAATAGGGAGAAGCTCCAGCTATTCGCGAAGCGTACAGTCTCATCGTATACCTACACAATAGAAACAAAGCGTCCAATATCTGGACGTGCAAATCCAGGGTCGTCAGAAAGCGACCTGGTGAGTGTGTGTGTAAAGAGAAGAGCTCGTGCATGAAAACAATGTGCACAGAATAATAACAAGATAATCTACAGTCATAAGATAACTAAATAGCATGATAAACAAATAACTGAAGGATAACTGCAAAACAACATGAATGAAGGAAAAAGTCAACTATCACAACTGTAAACAAACAACTGATATCTGAATGTGTAACCAAGCATATGTTACTAGTCGGTTGGTTGTTATTAACCTAACTAATGTAGTACTTAGCTGTGTCCCATACCACAGCCGTTTTCCCACATATCAAACATTGTTATCGTTGTTGTAATTGCCTGCCAATGTAGTGCATGTGTTTTGAAAGGGTACCGTACATGCCCGGTACCACGGGCTAACACCCCTGGCACTGAACCAGGACAAGCAGCAAGGCTCTGACAACTGAAGACTACAGCCCCACGCGAAAAGACAACTAGTGTGGCGCCGTAATCCGGGTATAGCCCTGACAACTGATAACTGAATGGTAGCCAGTACTACCTTGGTTCCCCATGGTTGGAACCCACAACTCGGTACCATAATAAGTCCTTCAAGAATACACGACATGCATCATCAGGCAATTACCCCTGATCCCTGGGTTATGGTGTCTTTTATTAACAAGCAATCAATGAGTTATTATGTAATAGTAACTGATATCTCCAACAACTGCTGATGTCAATACTAGTTGATAATCTGACAACTGACAACTGTGATTTCTGACAACTGAGTAGCTGACAACTAATATCTGACATCTGATATAGAATACTGGAGATATAGCCACTAACACAATAGTATCACAAATAACTAGTAACTGGTACAGGTATCTACCAACTCATATAAACTCTGAACACATCATGTGATCACCAACAAATAATCTTACCAATAACTGGTAAGTGAAAACTGCCATCTGATAACTCTGAAATACAAGATCACTGATATCGAATAGATCACTATCACAATACCTCAATCTCTATGAATTAAAGTAATCAATAACTAAACATGAAGCACATGGTATATCCTCGAAATCAACAAGTCAACACATATTGAAATCATATCTAAGTAGGGAATCATCCTCAAACAACATATGGTCTAGAATATCTACTTCTGATACTTACATCAAAAACATATCATCTAAATAAGTCTCAAATACTTAATCATAAATCCTGCTACGTCAATCTCATCTTAATGCACATCAAGCTTCGTTATAAAGAATGTAAAATTCCAGATCAACTCTAACTCAAGGTCAATCTAAATCACAACCCAAATCATGGTCCAACTTTCCTCGCAACTAACTCTGAATCCAGAATAATAAACAACTAGTAAGAATTAACAATAATACTAATATCCTGGTGATAAAACATCAAGTCCAGAAATGTCTAATATCAACTCCATCTGATCTATAATCTGTGGTATTTCTAAACTGTCTCATATCGGTATAGAAATGTCATATCTACTTGTCCATAACATCCAAAAGTGTTCCGGTTGGAATAATCACCAAATACATGCATATCAAATCTGATAACTAATGCCAATTATATCAACCTCAAGATCGAGCCGAGTCAAGTCACCGTCTAAGGTGTATCTCTACTAAGCCTAAACCAACAACGCTAAACTACCAACACATGAAATGACGCTGATACAAGCTCATATCAACTATGTAATTAAAGTGAACAATCATAGATATCTCGTGAAGTAATACAAGTTATCAAACTGGTAAAATAAAACAGAGAGTTACATGAAATGATAAGCGCAACATGTTAACGCATACCGACAACGGTAAATAAGGAAATGTATAAGAACAAACACTCACATGAAATGACGCGGTTTCGGAACCGAATCACCTCCTGGTCATCACTGCATGAACCAGTACTGATCTACGGATCATCACATGGATCGGTCTTCGAATCATCATTGTATCGGGTCCACAATGAGCACGAATCTGGATTGGGTCCGGATCTCCTGCAACGGTTCAGATCTCACCAAACGAATTCGAAACACTGCAACACGCGACCAAACACATGAATTGACACAAACGTACCTTCGTACACATATCCATTTCTCAATATACACGTATAAACATACGTGTACACCAGCATATATATATATATATATATATATATATATATATATATATATATATATATATATAATATATATATATATATATATATATATATATATATATATATATATATATATATATATATATATATATGTACACAAGCATACGCAACAATACATATATATATAAACATGCCTACATATTATATACTTACATATATACTAATGCATAATTACACATATACCTATACACATTAATTTAATGCATACATATCCAAATTAATAAATACCTACTATTAACTATAAACACCTATACATTAATTAATTCACATCCATGCATTCATATACGTCATGCATACACATGCATGCATATCACCACTCACGCACACACCAACACACATTAATATAAACTTCCCAATTATTACAAGTCTACCCTTTATACATATAAATGCACTAACCTCGGGCCGATTTGCGGCGCACCGACGGAGGCTCTGGCGGAGGCGTCCGGGGCCGCGGAGGGTGTCGTTGGAAAGAGCAACTCGTCGTGAAGGGTGTGGGTGTGTTCGCACTCGCCTACGGTGATCCACAGCGACCCACGGAGAGCCAAAAAACGGCTTGGAGTAAGATGTTTCCACCATGAGGAAAGAGAAGACTCACTCATGCATGCATATTAATTAAATTCACACTTGCCTACACATATAAACACTACTACATTATAAACATACACTTACTATTTATACTAATTTATAAAGAAAGAAGGTAGGAGAGACTCGCGCACATGGTTATGCTTGGGGAGATGGTCATACAGTGGCCTCGGTTGCTGCAGGGAGGAGGGAGTGCGACGCTGGTCTGTGTACTGGTCTGCACTCGGCCTTGCTTCGGGGATGGGTGACGCTGCCAAGGGTGCACACGGCCTTGGTGGTCTGGAGATGGAGCTCTGCATGAGGAGAGTGGAGGAAAGCAAGGTGCTTGGACTTGTTGGTCTTGGTTGCCGTGATGATTGTATGGCCTGGGGTGTTCCGTGGGTTGCTGCGAAGGAGCATGGAGTCCGTGTCCTGGAGTGCTGCCGCTGCTGCTATGGGTGCGCTGGATTACTGCCGCACAGCCATGGTGTATTGGCCGGCTAGATCTTAAACCCGGAGAGGCGCGGCTCTTGTTGTGGACGGCAGCAACTAGAGGGGAGGATGGAGCTCCGGTTTGGTGTTGCACGGACGAACTTCAACGGAGGGCGACGGACTCTGGCGGAGAGGTGGATGTTGGGGTGCTCCGGTTGGGTGTGCGACTGTGTAGGGGGAGAAGGAGGAGAAGACCCCAGGGTGCTTGCGTGCGCCACCATGGATGAGGGGCGGCTGGATGGGAGGAGATGGAGATTAGGGAAGAGATTAGGTTTAGGTTTAGAATTAGGATTATATAGGGAGAAATTTGGTTATTGGGTTTCGGGTTGGAGGGTCGCGGGTTAGGATCCAATGGGTAAATAGGTATTGACTATTGGGTCTATGGTAATGGGTATGCTATTGGGTATGGATGGGTAGGAACAAGGAATAGACTAATGGTTATGAGATATAGGTTTTGGATTAGATAATGGGTAAGACCATAGATAAAGGATACGGGCTAATGGGTATAGAATCAAGGGGAAGGAAAAGGAATAATACTACAAACAATAATAAACAAATACAAACTATAATAATATCAATAATTAATAATGACAAAAACAATAATAATAGGAATGATAATACCACTACAACTAGCATTTATACTAATATTAAAAATAAATAAAGAATATAATATTAACACTAATAATAATTAATAAACACTGACAATAAAAATAAAGATAACACTAATTGTAATAACAATAAATAATAATCATAATGGAATAATAATAATCACTACCACTAATAATAATAAAGAATAATAACCTTAATGAAATAATGGGAATAATAAATAAGTAACAATTAATAATAATAATGGTAAATATAAAAATAATAGCAATAAGTAACTAAGAATATTGATAATTAATATTGGTAATAATATTTAAAGCTAAAATACCATTTATTATCTTAAAAATAATTTCTATATTTAATAATAGTAATAATCACAAGAAAGAAAATAATAAATTATGTTGTTTAAAAAATAATCAGTAAATCAAAATAAATACTTTAAGAAAATAAAAATACAGTATTTCTAACTAGGGATCTTACAGAAATGCTCTTGAAGTCAAGGACTAGTGATGGCCGAGATTCATGTGAAGCAACTATCACTAAAAGGTTAGCACGTTAGTGAAGCCATAGTAGTTAGTAGCCATGAGTTTTCCTTCATTTTTCTCTTGTTTATAAACTCAAAATTTTCAACCATTCTTCTATGTTTTCCTCTTTTTCGTTTTCAATATACTCTTCTCTTTTCACTTTCCGTTTGCTTTTCTTTTGATTCTTTGAAATATTAAAGAACCTTTAACACACACGCGAATAAACTGGTTAAGCTTTTATCGCCTTCCGTCCCTATGGATTCGACCCGTATAGTCATCATACTATTACAAAAGTATCGAGGAAGCCAAAGCACACACTTTTAACTTCTGATTTCAAAATATACATTTTTTTTGCACGGTTTACCTGCGATCAATCATTATATAAATTTTGTCATCAATTATTAGATTTTAAAATAAAAATAGAAATTTAGCAAACTCTAAATAAGAATAATTAGACGCAAATTAATGTATGAATAATCTTCAACAGGTAGCATATATTAAAGCCCTAGTAAAGTAAATTTAGTTCATAATTAAAATGTAAGAAAACTTGATTTTATAATTAAAAATTTAAACTAATTAAACTAAATGAAAATACACCTAGAGGGGGGGTGAATAGGTGTATGGCTAATCTAATGACAAATGATGTAGAATTAAAAACTAATTGCAACACACTCAGTGTAACCAATGAGTGCAGCCGAATTCTCAGTGAAAGGCTCTGGACTAACTCCTCTAGATTCCTCTAAATAAGAGTTGAGGTGCTATATGAAGCTCTCTTTGTTCAACCAAGTATGGGCACACAGAAACAATACCAAGCATATATGATATGAGCAATATGAATCAATGCAAGATATAAAAGAGAGAGAAAGAGTTAGAGATAGTGGATCTATCGCAAACACCAAGATATGTTTTCAGGTTCGAGCCACTATTCTACGTCCCCGCCTTCACACAGAAGAATTTCTACTAATTCGTCCACGCAGGACTTCCCACACAGGGAACCTCCACTGAGGATTTGGGTAATACAACTTTAGAGTACACAACTCCTCTCTCAAACAACAACAACCTCTACACAAGAGGCAAGGCATTAAGCCACACAAGACCAACCTCTCAATAGAGGGATAGGCACAAAGCCAACACAATCACCTCTCACTAGAGGGATAGGTACAAAGCCAAACAAGTACAATTACCTCTACACTTAGAGGGATACCAACAAACTCGACTCCTCCACAATCACCTCTATAGAAGATGGATACCCACAAACTCAAAGCAAAGAGATTTACAACCCTTGGTTTTCTCAATAAACCACAAACAAATTTTCCTCACAAAATAAGATCCTAGGGGCAAAAGGGCAATAAGAGCTAATTAAACCCATTTTCGAGTAATTAAATCCGCATTTCTTGGAGGCCAAGTAAGGGAGCTTCTAAAAGATGCATTGACCCTAGACCCTTGCGCACGTCAGACGAATATTTGGAAGAAAATACTTGAAACCAAGTATACAAAGAAGATCCTCGAAGTGATGGGAACATGTTCGCCAAAGCCAGGGGCCTAAGTCTCTGGTTTGGCTGCGAAAATACGGTATGGCTACTTTCTGCGGCCGTTTGGTGGGCCTACGTGTCGATTTTCGACGCGTAGTCTCGTCTCGTCTTCTAGAATCCTCTTTTGCCTATAAAAACCCCTGCAGGAGCCCAAAACGAAAGTAGATTGAAAATAAGCTAGGTTTTCTATTTTTTAGTGTAGTGTAGTATAGGTGTTCTTCTTTCTTTTGTATTTTTCTTTTCTTTTAGATTCATGTATTAGGGCAGAGAGATGCAGAGAGAGAAAGAGAGAGTGATGTAATGATGGTGACCATCTATGTAAAGGCATCTCCTTTCTTCTCCATTGTAATCTTCTCCATCTTCTGCATGATGCTTAGCTAATTTTCTTCTTATAGCAATCTAACTACTAACCACTAACTATGTAACTACTTACTTAATTATCCACAGGAATCTAATAGCCTCTATAAGGTCTTGCTCTTACAAGAGCCATTGATGGCTCATGATGATGGATTCTAACATTCTAACATTTCTAACATCTAACCTACTAACTTGCTAACTTGCAATGCTAACTTTATTTCATGCTCATCTCTAATTGGTTTTGATGATTTAATAGTAGCTTGCAACTTGTTATGTGATATGGATGTGTTGTTTGAGCATAGAAGAATAATCTTATGTGTCATGCTTTGTATCGTCCCTTAAAGTCAAGGACTAGTGATAGCTAAGGATCCATGGGAAGCAACTATCACTAAGAGGTTAGCATGGTTAGTGGAGCAATTAGTAGTTAGTAGCCAAGAGTTTTCTTTCATAGTTTACTTCTTTCTTTATACTTTGTTTTAAAACTAATTTCCTAAATCTTTTTATCACTCTTTTATCGATGTTTTCACCAACTTCTTAGTTCACTTTTGTTTTATCTTCTTTTTATTTTCAAAAACCATTTCTCTTTTATTTTCACATCGCCGATTTCATCGCCTTCTTCCCTATCACTTTCCAATTTCTTTTCTTTTATTTTCTTTTTCTAATTCTTTTAAACAAAGAAGAATTGTTAACAACCGACGTGAATAAGAACTGATAATGCTTCTATCGTCTTTCGTTCCTGTGGATTCGACCGTTGAGCCAATGCTATAAAGGAAGTATCGAGGAAACATTAGCACACATATATAATTTCACTGATTTTATAAAGACACATTTCCAAGTGCTTGGTTCCGCCTCGATCAAATTTTTGGTGTCGTTGCCGCAGATGGGAATGGTTTTGATTTCACGTTTTTGTTAACATTTTCTTCTCTATTTTGGTGTGCAGGTCAATTTTTACAGGAACTGAATATTGTAGAACACCCATTAGCATTGTAGCTCTCTGTTCTTGAATGCAGGGACCCATCTTCCAAAGATAAGCCGCACAAACACGACTTTCGCCATAGTTCAACGGCAATTTTGTGGTAGAATTTTTTCTTCTTTTGCTGGGATGTGTATATTGTAATAGCTAGTGGATTTGTACTGTTACTTTCCTGCTTTGATTGCCTATACAATGCAACAAATTAAAGAACTAAAATATAATAATTGGATACTTTTAATACTGTTTAGACATTTGTATTTAAGCACTTGTCAATTCAATTTCAATATACTGTATTTTGTACTATTGTTGTGATCTGGACTAAGGTGTACATATGGCATTGCATATAGCATAAGACAAACACATTGGTGATTTACTTGCTTTGTGTTATATTCTTGTCTATATTGCACACTTGCACGAATTGAAATTAAGGGCAAAACTCAATACAAGATAAGGTGGGGAGTTCATTACCATTCCTTAGCCCAAAAACCACCTCCCTACTCACACAACTCAAGCCTAAATAAAAATTGATAGACGTTGGCCCCTAGGGACATCTCAGACTCATTAAGAGATTGACCGAGGGTGGAACTTATTTTGAATCTTACTCTTATAAAATCGGTGTCTAAGGTTGGGGATTAAGAGGTTACGCCTCGAAAATACCGTGGTTTGGCGTACTTAAGGCCCATTGCTTACGCACGGATACCTCCCACCATATTTTGCCCCTACCTAGCCAATTAGCTTGTGGTCGGATTCATACAACAACCTCCCCCGGGTAATTGACCAGTTAGGAGTCGTTTAGGTCTAGGTTAACCTTAATATAGGCTTGGTTTTGATTTTTTGTTTCTTTTTTGTTTGTTTGTTTGTTTTATCTTTCTTGTTTGTGTTTATTTGTGAAATAGAATTCAACAACAACAATTTTTTCAATCCTAATATGAATCCATATTTCACATCATCAACCCCATTTGATTCGGATAATTCTAACCCAACCTTTTACAATATGAACCAACCACATACGCCGAGTTGGACTTATCTGAATCAATACAACCCATACCCACAATCTTATGACTATAATTTTCAAAATAATTTTAACCCTTCACAGAGTCAGTGGGGATTCACATTCCCGGATCAAATTTTCAGCCACCTTGTCCACAATTTTCACAATATTCATTTCCCGATTTTGCTTCCTATGCTCCTTTTCTAGAATCACCAATTGAAGAAAAATCCGAATTAGAAAAGAGTATAGAAGCTAACCTGCAAGAGACTGAGTGTCAATTTCAGAACATGTTGGCCTCTCCAATTCCACAATATTTTCAAGATTCTTACTCACTCCTACTTCAAAATGATCAAACATCCATCTTGGAGTTTACTGAGGAACTCTTGCGTGAGTCCGAGCGGCAATCTCAAAACTTGTTGGACAACAATCTTTACAATTTTTTCAAAACCAAGATTTCTACACTCCTTTTATAGAACAACCAATTGAAGAAAAATCTGAGCTAAAAAAGAGTATAGAAATCTTGCATGAGGCCTCATAACAATTTAAAAACTCTTTTACTCAGTCTATCGAACACAACTGAGTCAATTGCTTAACATTCAGAAGAATGTGGAAACTCACTCTTATCAACCTCTGACCAATCCAGATATCTCTAACTCTATCGACTAGATCAGAAATCATGTTGGTTTGGAAACCAAGATTCAATTTCAGCACATCATATTGAACTTGACCAACATCAAAATTTTGAGAACGATATTGATATTTTGGCAAGTTATCCTTGTCCTGAGATTGAACTTGAGCATGAATATGATCTTGAAAATCAACTTAGTAATTCAATTCCACTTCCTGATTCAATATTGACTGAGGTATTTTTATCTGATTTCAGGCCTTTTCCTGAGTAAGTATTAGATCATGTGCAAGTCCATCGTGAAATTGAATCACCAATCTTTTATGATCATCATATTGAACTTAACCAATTTCATACTTTTGAAAGTCTAATTGACAAATTAGAAAGTTTTTATTTTTATGAAATTGAAGTCAATGAGGTATGTGACTTTGATCCTCAAATTTGTGATCTAGTTCAAATTCCTGAACCATTATTGACTCCTATTTTGTTACCCAATTTGAGTAACATTTTAGATTCAATTTTGATTCCTATACCTGTCATTCTTGAACTTGAATCACCAATCTTAGAAAATCACATTCCATTGTGGGGAAATGAGTGTGGATTAGAGTTTCAACTTCTTGATTTGGACCAACTTTCTGAACAAATTTTAACTCCTGAATCTTTACTTGATTTAAATTAAATTCCTGAGTTAGTAGTCGTTCCTGTGCTTCCTGAGTCTAAATCAATCATTCCATCTTTTCGTACTCCAATTTGGGACAAGGGTGTTAATAAAAATGACTCTGAAATTATTTTAAAATTTTGAAATTAGATGGGGTAAAATTCTTAATAAAAATCATCCATATATACATCATTCTGATGGGTTGTATTATTGAGGTTTCTGGTGGATTCCTCCGAACTCTATGCAAGTTGGATTGGGCTGTATTTCGTAGACAAATCAGACCACCACCGGAACCACCACGTTGAGGTGATTTTTCCTTCCCTCTCTATTTGTTTCATGTATACATATATTCACAATGCATTGAGGGAAATGCATGAGGTAAGTGTAAGGGAGGGTTTACTAACGTAATGTTTTTAGATTTTCTTTCTTTTACACTTCTTTTAGGATATTTTTAGAAATTTTCCTTTTTGTATAGGATTTTTTTAAGATTTTTCCTTTCTTTAAAAACTTTTTCAAATAAGAGACGAAGTTTTGATCTATTTTTAAGAAAATTAAGATGATCTTAGAAATTAAGGAAGCCTTAATTATGACATCTTAAACCTAGTTGAAATAATGGATCTTGTTTAAGATTATAGGCTATGTAAGATAAATTGGAGAGATAATTTTATCTTAAATTTTTTGCCTTAGATAGTATGCACTTTACACGTACACATTTTGGGATGGAAACAAAGACCTAAAATGCCATAAAATGAATAAATAAAAAGAAAAAATAATATATATTATATATGAAGGGAAAAATCACTTATTAAGTTGGATAACTATGCCTCAAGAAGTATGATTATTCACGCCTAAAGGTGATAATAAGGAACAAATAATTCCTCTTAGTTTTGTGGCCTTGTTTACTCGAGTCCTTAAACCTGGGGGATGTTTTCACATCTAGTGCCCTAAGACTGTCCGGTCTGGGAGTCATCGGTTAAAGGCTCACTACCTGGGTAAACTAGAAAGCCTAAGAAAACTAAGAAAAGAAAAAAGGAAATATATATATATAAATAAATGGCTTGATGGTTAGTGTTAAAATCCCAGAAATCTTCACTGTCACAAAGTGCATGTTATCTAGGTTTTATGAAGGATAAAATATTCAATCTAATTTTGAATTCTTACCTTAATTAAAGACAAGATCTTGCATATAGATTAAGTTTAAGAAAGAATAATTTTTCGTGGACTTACGACCTTAGATCGCTTATATTTTTGCAAAAATATTTTGTAAACTTGTTACTCTTTCAAAACGTGTTTTCAAAATACTAACATTTTTCTTTTTTCTTTATGGATTTTGTGGGTGCAATCCACTGAAAATCCTCATGAGACAAAACTGCTCCTCTAATGGAAACCTAGAGGTTTAACGGCTTGTTGTACACGCTCAGTGTAATCGTGTCACCAGCGAAAGTAGTGTAATAACATTTGTAGTATAGTTTTTCTTTTCTTGTTTTGTTCAGGACAAGTAAAAGATAAGTATGGGGGTGTGATTAGTCTACAGTTATACATTATTATATCGCATTTTTCTACTGATTTATGAATAATATATCATTTTTAATTGTATTTTGGTCTACTTTGCAGATAAATCAAGAGTCTAGCGGCAAAAGAGTAATAAGAGCTTAATTAAACCCATTTTCGGGTAATTAAATCCGTATTTCTTGAGGCCAAGCAAGGGAACTTCTAGAAGATGCATTGAACCTAGACCTTGCTCACGTCAGACGAATATTCGAAAGAAAATACCCGAATCTAAGTATACCAAGAAGATCCTCGAAGCGGTAGGAATATGCTCGCCAAAACCAGGGACCAAAGTCCTAGTTTGACCGCAGAAACATGGCTATGGCTGCGTTTCCGTGGCCCTTTGGTGGACCCACGTGTCGATTTTTCACGAGTGGCCTCGTCTCGTTTTCTAGAATCCTCTTTTGCCTATAAAAATCATTGCAGGGACCTGAAATGAAAGCAGATTAAAAACAACCTAGGTTTTCTATCTTTTAGTATAGGTGTTCTTCTTTTTTCTTTTGTATTTTTATTTTTTTTAGATTCATGTATTAGTGAAGAGAGATTCACAGAGAGAAAGAAAGAGATTGATATAATAGATAGTGACAATCTATGTAAAGGTGTCTCCTTTCTTCTCCATTGAAATCTTCTCTATCTTTTATATGATGCTTAGCTAATCTTTCTTCTCGTGACAATCTAACTACTAACCACTAACCATCTAACTACTTACTTGATAATCCACATGAATCTAATAACCTCTATAAGGCCTTGCTCTTGCAAGAGCCATTGATGGCTCAAGATAATGAATTCTAACATTCTAACATCTAACCCACTAACTTGCTAACTTGTAATGCTAACTTTATTTCATGCTCACCTCTAACTGGTTTTGATGATTTAATAGTACCTTGCAACTTGTTGTGTGGTATGGATGTGTTGTTTGAATGAAGAAGAACAATCTTATGCGCCATGCTTTGTAACGTCTCTTGAAGCCAAGGACTAGTGATGGCCAAGGATCCATATAAGACAACTATCATTAAGAGGTTAGCATGGTTAGTAGAGCAATTAGTAGTTAGTAGTCATGAGTTTTCTTTTATAGTTTACTTCTTTCTTTGTACTTTGTTTTAAAATCAATTTCCTAAATCTTTTTATTACTCTCTTATCGATGTTTTCACCAACTTCTTAGTTCACTTATGTATCATTTTCTTTTTATTTTCAAAAATCATTTCTCTTTTATTTTCACATCACCGATTTCATCGCCTTCTCCCCTATCACTTTCTGATTTCTTTTCTTTTATTTTCTTTTCTAATTCTTTTAAACAAAGAAGACTTGTTAACAACCGACGTGAATAAGAACTGTTAATGCTTCTATCGCCTCCGTCCCTATGGATTCGATCCGTCGAGCCAATGCTTTAACGGAAGTATCGAGGGAACATTAGCATACATATATAATTTCACTGATTTCATAAAGACATTACCAAATGCTTGGTTCCGCCTCGATCATTCTCATACTAGTATTTAACCAAGAAAGCTATAACAGCACATCAACTCCAAATCTAGAGGAATCTTGAGGAGAAAGTCCAGATTCCTTCATTGGGAATTCAGTTTCACTCTTTGGTTATACATTGTGCGTATTTTTAGTTTGCATAATAGTTTTAATTCCACAATGTTTTTCATTATATTAGCGAGTCAACTATTCACCCCTCTAGGTGACCTGTGGTATCAGAGCTTGGTGCTCTTGATTTGTGTCTAATAACCTAGAGATAAAGATCATATTTTTACTCATCACAATATTTGCACACACAAATGAATTTTATTGCACCCCCATGTTTGATATTCTTAACTTTTAAATTTGAAAAGTTAAGATGTCCATGCACCTCAAAGCCTAGGTATTCATGCTAATCTTGTCACTATTAAAGATTCTTATTTTGTAAATGGCATGTATCTTGAGGTTAATGTAAAAGCCATTCATGCTTTAAAATTAACCCTAGATGATGACTATTTATCTAGAATTTCAAACATTGATTCAGCTTTTGTAGTATGGAACACTCTCATCTCCCTTGGGGAATAAACACCATATGATAAGGAGAGTTACTCGGATGACGGAAGTACTACTTCCAACATGTGCTACATGTCTAAGGGGATGATCCCCTTGAGGTAAATTTCGATTCTGAGCTTGAAAAAAAGATGCCATATGATGATCTTGCATTGCTTTGCAAGATGCTTCTTAATAAATATGATTTGTTAAAAGTGGAAAATAAAAAATTAAAAAATAAAAGTGACTCCATTTTAAAAGAAAAATATTTTTTTCAAAATTAATTTGAATTATTTCAAAGAATGAATTTTGAAAAATAAAGTTGTTTTGATTTCTAAAGAAAAGAAAACTATTTTAAATGAACATGCGTTTTTGTAAAGGAAAATTGTTTTGAATGGAAAAGAAAAGTTTTTTATTTCCAAAAGAAAATTAATTTTGATTCTCACTTTTTTCATGTCTCTCATGCTAATAATGCATTATCTTTTGATAAAAATGAGATTCATGTTTTGATAAATAGAATTGATTATTTGTGCTCCACTTTGAGCCAATGTGCATGCTGGCCCAAAGCCCATCACTCTGGTTTTGAAGGTGATTAACTCATGTAATAATAGTACTAATGATCTTGTGTTATTTAGTTTTAGATTTTCAATCAAGATCTTAGTCAGTATTTAAAGATTTAAAGTCAAATTTTGAAGCTAGCATCTGTTGATTCAGGAGCTCTCACTTCAAAGATCGCATCAAGTACTCAAGAGGAGTCTAACTCATGTATCAAAGGTTTGGACCAAGTCAAGGAGTATAAGATTTTCAAGAGAAGATTTTTAAGACTTGAGTTTTAATTTGTAAGTGTTAAGATTTTTGTTTTAGATAAGATGTAAAGGGTAGATTAGTTGTGGATTGCTCAAGCTAATATACACACATATAAAATTTTTATAGTGTTTTCATAAGAACAGTTTTGATTTAAAAAATACCTTTTTGGTTTTTGAGTTTCAAAAAAGATATCTTTATATTTTATGAATAGAGTTCATCAAAACAAGTTTATATATTTTATATGTATATTGGATTTCATTTATATACATTGTTGGTTCAAATATTTAGAAAAACTTATTTGATGTTTCTATATTTTGTGTTTGAGTTTTGTATTTATCAAAACTTTACTTAGAGCTTATTGTCAAAAATATAGATTTTTCATCTTATATGTGTATTGGATCATATTCATACACACTATGCTTTAAAAGTGTTTTAATATCTTATTTTGTATTTGGACAAGTTTTGAAAAAATTGGTTTTTCATTTATAAGTTTGACTTTGAAAAATACCGATTTTTGTTTAAGGCTGAATTTCTATATCGCAAAAATAGTTTAACTAGTTTGAAATATTTTTTGATTTTTGATCACACATATTTGGATATCAAAGTATTTCAATGAACTTATTTTTGTGAATTTTATAGAGTTTTATGAGATTTTATGGGTATTTAAAAGACCAAATTTCAAAACCCTAAAACCTAGCCTCAGACCACTGGCGGTCGACTGCCTGGTTGACTGAACCAGATCTCGATTGACCGAGCGTCGACCGATGTGTACAAAACGTGCACAAGGCTCTGGCCATTGGGCCAGTCGACCGTGCGGTCGACCGATCGGTCAACTGACCAGAGAGTTCACTTTCTGGTTCCAGCCATGGTCGACCGGGCGGTCAACCGACAGGCAAATTGCCTTAGGGCGGTCGATTGGCCGGTAGACCGATAGCCCCGACGATCAGAAATCTGACCGATAGCCCCAACGATGGCCGGTCGACCCGGCAGTCAACCGACAGGCCATTTTGGGCCAGTTATGAAGCCGAACGGCTATATTTCTGAGCCCTATAAAAAGGGTTCTCTTGGACTATTTTTCAGAAGATTTTAGAGAAGTTTAGAGCTAGTTTTTACCTTCTCTCTTAGGTTTTTTCTCCACATGTTTTTGGGCTAAACTTTCATATCAAAAGGAGAGTTTTTAAGAGTATTTTCAAATGAGATTTCTTGAGTTTTCCTCCACAAATCTATCTTGTTTTCTTACACAAACTTCAGCTATCCATTGCTATATCAATCCTCTAGGGATCCTTGTTGTGAGAGTTATTTTTATGATCAAGAGAAGTGATGACAAGTTTCATTCTTGTATTTGAGGTATTGTTGAGGTTGCAGCCTCGGCGAGCTTGCGGGTTCACGTGCTGGAACAAGTGAGGGACTTGCAGGTCCAAGAGTTCTTGAAGGAGTTTATTGTAGGTGTTGTGGTACCGAGTGATATTGCGGGATCATTATAGTGAAAATCCTTCATAGTGGTGAAGGCAGGAACGTGAGCAAGTATGCTCGAACCTCAAAATAAATCTCCCGTGTTTGTGATTGCTTATCTCTCTCTCTCACACACACACTTGTGTTTATATATCTTGCATGATTTTATTGTTAACATCCTTATATGCTTGATATACTTGTTCTTAATTGAATAATACTTGGGATTGTTTGCTCACACTTTTATTCAACCAAGAGAGTCATAGTGGCTTCTCAACTCTTAATCTAGAGGAGATAGTTCAGAGCCTTTCACTAAAAATTCAGCTACACTCTTTGGTTATACTTGGTGTGTTTAGCATAATAGCATTAGTTTGCATAATTAGTTTTAATTCCGTCATTTATTTTGCATTAGATTAGCTAGTGACCTATTCACCCCCTCTAGGTGACTTACAATTGATATTAGAACTTGGTGCTCTTGAATTGGGTCTAACAACCTTAAGTTAAAGATTCTTATTTTATCTAATCAGAATATTTGTACACACACTCATGGATTTTATGACACCTCCTATGTTTGACATACTTAATATCTAAACTTGAAAAATTAAGATGTCCATGTACCTAAAAGCCCTAGGTATTCATGTCTATTTTGCTACTATTAAGATTTCTATTTTATAAATGGCAAACATCTTGAGGCTAACACAAAAACCATCCATACTTTAAAGTTAAACCTAAATGAGGAATGTTTATCTAGGGCTTTTAATTTTAAATCGGCTTTTATAGTATGGAACGCACTTGTCTCTTTTGGTGAACAAAAGCAATACTACATGGGAGTGACTCAGATGTAAGAAGTGATGCTTCCAACATATGCTACATGGTCCAAGGGGATGACCCCCTTGAGGTATACGAGCTAGAAGAAGATATTGACATGCCTTATGATGAGCTTGCATCCTTTTATCAAAAACTTCTTAAGAAATATGATTTGTTAAAAATTGAAAATAAAAATAAAGAAAGAAAATAATTCTTTGTTAAAGAAAAATGATTCTTCAAAATTGAATATTATTTCAATAAAAATGAATTTTTGAAAAACCAAGTTATTTTTGTGGAAAAGAAAAAGGAAATTGTTTTAAATGAAAATAAATCTTTGAAAAAAATTATTTTAATTGAAAAAGAAAAGATTTCCAATCTAAGAAGAAAACGAATTTTGTTTCACAAGCTCATGTCTCTTCTTCTAAAATTGAAAATAATATATGTATTTTGAAGAAGAATATTGATTGTATGGGCTTCACTTTGAGTCAATATGCATTTAATCATAATAGGTTTGAATCTATGTTTCGCAAGAAACAAGTTTCACATATTCATGCACAAATACTGCAGTATACATATGCACACCATGCTCACACTCACACCATTCATATGCATGCTAGAGTGTACAAATGTACACATTGCTGCCTCAAAGGCCATTTAGCAAAATTTTATTTTGATAGAATAAATTTATTAAATTTAGCAAATAAGAATGTTTGGGTTCCTATTACTACTAACCCTCATGGACCTAAAAATATATGGGTACCAAAATCCTCAAAACATGTATTTAATGTAGGCGTGGGCTCTTACAAAACGTTAGAGGGTTGGTGCCTTGGTGGAGGATGCATTGGAACTTGAAGGACACATCCAATTGATACATCACTACCAATAAAGCATGGTGGGAGGACCACCTCTTATTTTGGAGAAATGAATTGGCTATATCGATTTTGGTAACCATCTCTTCCTCCTCCTTAAAAATGTTTTTATTGCTTATGTGCTTGTGTAGTAACCTAGACTCTATCTTATATTGTTTTATGCTCAAGGAAGAGTTGATAGGTTGTTATGCTATGCATGTATTTTTGAAAAACTTTTCAATGGATTTACATGCCTATTTCTTTTGAGTTGATTTATGTTAAAGCATATATTTATTTAAATGCCTATATCATATTCATATTCATATTCTATTGACACTTGTGCTATACATGTACATTTTTTAAGTTACATGCTATACATACTCTATTTCTTTTATGTACTCAATTATTTATTTGACTGTACATTGTATGTCTTATTTTTGATGATTCTTGCATGTTTATATGATATATTATGTTTTCGTGAAAAAAAAATTTCATATGAGCTTTTGTTTTGAACTTTATTGTTTATTTTCATAAAAATGTCATTCATATGATTCTACACTCACATTTTTTTTGTTTACTCATGACTTTATTTTTATGAGCATTTATGAGCTTTATAAATTTTGAATGTCAACTCTTGTGTAATTTGCATGTTTCATGAGATATATATGTTTTGATTTCATATTTGAAGGATCTTTAACTAGTTTTTTAAAAATTACTTTAAACTAGTTATCTAGTCTTCACTTGGTTGTGTTTTCAATCTACAAATATTTTTTAAATCCTATTTTTGAAAACTTCCACCCTTAAAGGGCAGTTGGTTGGGCGACCATGCCTTGTGTACCTTATTGAAGATCTATTTAATATGTGCATGATAAGGGTGGATGATATGAGTTATACACATAATTTTCATAGTATTTTATTTTTGTATACTCACACTAGTTTTTTATATATATATGCACTAAAACTCAAGTGGTATTTTCATTTTTATACATGTACATATATATTATTTGATTGTGCTTATTTTACTATGTCACATATTTTAAAGCATAAACTTTTTATGCTTAGCTTGATTTAATTCTAAATGTTAAATGATATTTTTACAAGCTTATTCATTAATTTCAATTGGTATTTTTTTGGTATCAAAATGTTCTTCATGTTTCATCTTTAATTGGCATCAAAATCTACTATTGGTATCTTAGTAATTTTATTTATCTACAAGTGATATCTATATTTATTTTGTCAACTACTATTTGATTTCAATTAGTATTAAAATTTATTTTGTTGCTACCTCAAAATTTGTTTTAAAAATGGTTTCAAAAATTTCTTAAAAATTTTGTTTGATATGCATTGTTTATATTAAAGGGGAGCTTAACATCTCCTCTATATATAGATTCATGTTGAGTGTATTTTACATATTGAGGAGCTTCACCTCCCTTCTTTATGTGTACACGTGTGTCAGGGGAGCTTAACATCTCTGTCTACACATTATATATTATGCTATGCGTGTAGAGTCTAGTCATCGCTTCTCCATGTAATGTATGTATGCAGGGGGAGCTAACTTAATGTCTCTTCTCTTCATGAATGTATATCGCATATACATCTTTCTTGATTGTTTATTCTTTGCCCTTTGTTGATGAATTGACAAAAAGGGGGAGAAGAATTTAGAGTTTATATATGTATGTTTTTTATTTTTACGCATATATGTTTAGTTTATATATGGTATCATTGAATATCTTTATTGTTTATGCTAGCATGAGTTCAAGGGAAGCTTCTATGAAGCTTATCTTTAATCATGCGTTTATAACTCCATAAGTTTTTTCATCATCACAAAGTGGGAGATTGTCTAGTTTTGATAATGATTAACTCATGTAGTTATAGTACTAATGATCTTGTGTTCATTTAGTTTTAGATTTTCAATCAAGATCTTGTTGATAATTTAGCTTCAACAAAAGAATCAAAGTGAAGTTTTGAAGCTAGCACGTGTTGGTTCAAGAGCTCGCGCTTCAAAGATCGCATCAAGTACTCAAGAGTAGTTTAGCTGATGGATCAAAGGTTTGGACCAAGTCAAGGAGTACAAGATTTTCATGAAAAGATTTTCAAGACTTGAGTCTTAATTTATAAGTGTTAAGTTTTTTGTTTTAGATAAGATGTAAAGGATAGATTAGTTATGGATTTCTCAAGCACACATACACATACATAAAATTTATATAGTATTTTCATAAGAATAGTTTTGATTTTAGAAAATATCATTTTGGTTTTTGAGCTTCAAAGAAGATATGTTTATATTTCATGAATAGAGTTCATCAAAACAAGTTTACATGTGGTATATGTACATTGGATTTCATCTATATACATTGTTGTTTCAAATGTTTAGAAAAACTTATTTGACGTTTCTATATCATATGTTTGAGTTTTGTGTTTATCAAATTATTGTTTAGAACTTATTGTCAAATACATAAATATCTCATCTTATATGTGTATTGGATCATTTCCATACACACTATGCTTCAAAAGTGTTTTAATATCTTATTTTTATATTTGGACAAGTTTTTAAAAATCAGTTTTTCATTTCAAAGTTTGATTTTGAAAGATACCGATTTTTGTTTAAAGCTGAATTTCTATATCACAAAAATAGTTCAGTTTGTTTATAATATGTGTTGATGTTTGATCACACATATTTGGATTTCAAATTATTTCAATGAACTTATTTTTATGGAGTTTATAGAGTTTTATGGGATTTTATAAGTATTTAAAAGACCAAGTTTCAAAACCCTAAAACCCAGCCTGAGACCACTGGCGGTCGGCTGACCGGTCGACCGAATGAGATCTCGATCGATCGGGCGGTCGACCGATGTGCACAAGACGTGCACAAGGCTTTGGACATTAGGTCGGTCGACCATGCGGTCGACTGATCCAGATAGCTTGCTTTCTGGATATGGCCCCAATCGACCGACCGACCGGCCGACCAGAGAGTTCACTCCCTGGTTCTGGCATCAGTTGACCGGGCAGTTAATCGACAGGCAAATTGCCTTGGGATGGTCGACCGGCTGGTCAACTGAAAACTCTAACAGTCAAAAATCTGACCGTTGGCCGGTCGACATGGCGGTCGACTAACAGGCCATTCTGGTCCAACGGCTATATTTCTAAACCCTATAAAAAGGGGTCTCTTGGCTTGTTTTTCACAAGATTTTGGAGAAGTTTTAGTGCCAGTTTTTCCCATCTTTCTTAGCATTTTTCTGCACATGTTTTTGGGCTAAAACTTCCATATCAAAATGAGAGTTTTCAAGAGTGTTTTCAAAAGATATTTTTTGAGTTTTTCTCCACAAATCTATCTTGTTTTCTTACACAAACATGAGCCATCCATTACTATATTAATGCTCTAGGGATCCTTGTTGTGAGAGTTATTTTTGTGATCAAAAGAAGTGATCACAAGTTTTCAATCTTGTCTTTGAGGTGTTGTTGAGGTTACGGCCTAGGCGAGCTTGCGGGTTCGTGTGCTGGAACAAGTGAGGGACTTGTGAGTCCAAGAGTTCTTGAGGGAGCTTATTGTAGGTGTTGCGGTACTGAGTGATAATGCGGGATCATTATAGTGAAAATCCTTCATAGTGGTGAAGGCGAGAACGTAGAGTAAGTGTGCTCGAACCTCAAAATAAATCTTTCATGTTTGTGATTGCTTATCTCTCTCTCACACACACTTATGTTTATATATCTTGCATGCTTTTATTGTTAACATCCTTATATGCTTAATATACTTGTTCTTAATTGAATGTATGCTTGGGATTGTTTGTTCAAACTTTTATTCCACCAAGAGAGCCATAGTGGCTCCTTAACTCTTAATCTAGAGGAATCAAGAGGAAATAGTTCAGAGCCCTTCACAGAAAATTCAGCTACACTCTTTGGTTATACTTGGTGTGTTTAGTATAATAGTGTTAGTTTGCATAATTAGTTTTAATTCCATCATTTGTTTTGTATTAGATTAGCTAGTCACCTATTCACCCCCTCTAGGTGACTTACAATTGATATCAGAGCTTGGTGCTCTTGAATTGGGTTTAACAACCTTAAGTTAAAGATTCTCATTTTATCTAATCATAATATTTGTACACACACTCATGGATTTCATGACACCTCCTATGTTTGACATTCTTAAAATCTAAACTTAGAAAGTTAAGATGTCCATGTATCTAAAAGCCCTAGGTATTCATGTCTATTTTGCCACTATTAAGAATTCTATTTTATAAATGGCAAACATCTTGAGGCTAATACAAAAACCATCCATGCTTTAAAGTTAACCCTAAATAAGGAATATTTATCTAGGGTTTTTAATTTGTATTCAGCTTTTGTAGTATGGAACACTCTTGTCTCTCTTGGTGAACAAAAGTAATACTACATTGGGAGTGACTCGGATGTAAGAAGTGATGCTTCCAACAAATGCTACATGGTCCAAGGGGTGACCCGCTTGAGGTATATTCTAAATCCGAGGTAGAAGAAGATAGTGACATGCCTTATGATGAGCTTGCATCCTTTTGTCAAAAACTTCTTAAGAAATATGATTTGTTAAAAATTTAAAATGAAAAATTAAAGAAAGAAAATAATTCTCTGTTAAAGAAAAATGATTCTTCAAAATTGAATATTATTTTTAAAAAAATGAATTTTTGAAAAACCAAGTTATTTTTGTAGTAAAGAAAAAGGAAATTGTTTTAAATGAAAATAAATCTTTGAAAAAAATTATTTTAATTTAAAAAGAAAAGATTTCCATTTCTAAAAGGAAAACGAATTTTGTTTCTCGAGCTCATGTCTCTTCTTCTAAAATTACAAATGATTTATGTATTTTGAAGAAGAATATTGATTGTATGGACTTCACTTTGAGTCAATGTGCATTTAATCATAATAGGTTTGAATCTGTGTTTCGCAAGAAACAAGTTTCACATGTTCATGCACAAACCCTACAGTATACATATGCACACCATGCTTACACTTACACCACTCATATGCTTGCTAGAGTGTATGTATGTACACATTGCGGCCGCAAAGGCCATTTAGCAAAATTTTGTTTTGATAGAATAAATTTATTAAATTTTGAAAATAAGAATATTTGGGTTCCTAAAACTACTAACCCTCATAGACCCAAAAAAATATGGGTACCAAAATCTCCATACTTGTATTTGATGTGAGTGTGGGCTCTCACAAAACGTTAGAGGATTGGTGCCTTGGTGATGATGCATTGAAACTTGAAGGATACATCAAATTGATGTATCACTATCAAGAAAGCATGGTGGGAGGACCACCTCTTATTTTGCATAAATGAATTGGCTATATTGATTCTGGTAACCATCTCTTCCTTCTCATTAAAAATATTTTTATTGCTTATATGCTTGTGTAATAACCTATACTCTATCATATATTTTTTTATGCTTAAGAAAGAGTTGAAATGTTGTTATGCTATGCATGTATTTTTGAATAACTTTTCAATGGATTTACATGCCTATTTCTTTTGGATTGATTTTATATATTGATTTAAATGCCTACATCATGTTCAAATGCATATTCTATTAAAACTTGTGTTATACATGTACATTTTTTGAGTTACATGCTATACATGCTCTATTTCTTTTATATACTCAATTATTTGTCTGATTGTACATTATATGTTCTAGTTTTGATAATTTTTGCATGTTTATATTATATATCATGTTTTTGTGAAAAAATTTCATATGAGCTTTTATTTTAAGCTTTATTATTTATTTTTATGAATATGCAAGATTCTTGTAGACTCACATTTTTTTTGTTATTTACTCATAACTATGTTTTCATGAGCATTTATGAGCTTATAAATTTTGAGTGTCAACTCTTGTGTAATTTATATGTTTCATGAGATATATATATATTTTGCTTTCATATTTGAAGGATCATTAACTAGTTTTTCAAAAATTACTTTAAACTAGTTATCTATTCTTCACTTGGTAGTATTTTCAATCTACAAATATTCTTCAAATCATATTTTTGAAAACTTCTACTCTTAAAGGGCGGTTGGTTGGCAAGCATGTCTTATGTGCCTTATTGAAAATCTATTTAACATGTGCATGATAAGAGTGAATGATATGAGTTATACACATAATTTTCATGATATTTCATTTTTGTATACTTATATTCGTTTTCTATATATGTATGCACCAAAATTTAAGTGGTATTTTCATTTTCATACATACATATATATGATTTAGATTGTGCTTATTTTACTGTGCTACATATTTTAAAGCACAAACTGTTTATGCTAAGCTTGATTTAATTCTAAATATTAATTGGTATCTTTACAAGCTTACGCGTTGATTTCAATTGGTTTTTTGGGTATCAAAATATACTTCATGTTTCATGTTTAATTGGTATCAAAATCTACTATTAGTATCTTAATAATTTTGTTTATCTACAAGTGTATCAACATTTATTTTGTCAACTACTATTTGATTTCAATTAGTATCAAAATTTATTTTTTTGACTACAAGAAATCTTAAAATTTGTTTTAAAAATGGTTTCAAAATTTTCTTAAAAATTTTGTTTGATATGTATTGTTTATATTCAAGGGAAGCTTAACATCTCATCTAGATATTAATTCAAGTTGTGTATATTTTATATATTGAGGAGTTTGACCTCTCTTCTTTATGTGGTACACGTGTGTACGGGGAGCTTAACATCTTGTCAATACATTGTATATTATGCTTATGTAGGTTAGGATCTAGTCATCCATTCTCCATGTAATGCACGTATGTAGGGGGAGCTAACTTAACATCTCTCCTTTTCATGAATGTATATCACATATATATCTTTCTTGATTGTTTTTCCTTCGCCCTTTGTTAATGAATTGACAAAAGGGGGAGAAAAATTTAAAGTTTATATATGCATGCTTATGATTTTTATGCATATAAGTTTAGTTTATATGTAATCTCATTGAATATCTATCTTTATTGTTTATTCTATGCATAAGTTAAGAGAGCACTTTTATGAAGTTTATTTTAATCCATGCATATATAACTCCATGAGTTTTGTCATCATCAAAAAGGGGGAGATTGTTAATCCAAAGCCTATTACTCTAGTTTTGATGATAATTAACTCATATAGTTATAGTATTAATGATCTTGTGTACATTTAGTTTCAGATTTTCAATCAAGATCTTAGTCGGTATTTAGCTTCAACAAAAGATTCGAAGTCATCTTTTGAAGCTAGCACGTGTTAATTAAAGAGCTGGTGCTTCAAAGATCGCATCAAGTACTCAAGAGTAGTCTAGTTCATGGATCAATGGTTTGGACCAAGTCAATAAGGAGTAGAAGTTTTTAAGTAAAGATTTTCAAGACTTGAGTCTTAGTTTGTAAGTGTTAAGATTTTTATTTTAGATATGCTGTGAAGGATAGATTAGTTGTGGATTTGCTCAAGGTCATAGACACACACATAAAATTTATATAGTGTTTTCATAAGAATAACTTTGATTTTAGAAAATACCGTTTTGATTTTTGAGCCTCAAAGAAGATATCTTTATACTTCATGAATAGAGTTCATCAAAACAAGTTTACATGTTTTATATGTATATTGGATTTCATCTATATACATTGTTGGTTCAAATGTTTAAAAAAATTGATTTGAGATTTTTATATCATGTGTTTGAGTTTTATATTTATCAAAACCTTGTTTAGAGCTTATTATCAAAAACATAGATATTTCATCTTATATGTGTATTGGATCATATCCATACACACTATACTTTAAAAGTTTTTTAATATCTTATTTTTATATTTGGACAAATTTTGGAAAATTTAGTTTTTCATTTAAAAGTTTGATTTTGAAAAATACCAATTTTGTTTAAGGCTGAATTTCTGTATCGTAAAAATAGTTAAACTTGTTTGTAATATGTGTTGATTTTTATCACACATATTTGAATTACAAAGAATTTTACTGAACTTATTTTTGGTTATTTTATAGAGTTTTATGGGATTTTATGGGTATTTAAAAGACCAAGTTTCAAAACCCAAAAACCAAGCCTGAGCCCACTGGCGGTCGATCGACCGGTCGACCGGACCAGATCTCGGTTGACTGGGCGATGACTGATGTCCACAAGACATGCACAAGGCTCTGGCCATTGGGCTGGTCAACTGTGCTGCGACCGATCCAGAGAGCCTGCTCTCTGGATCTGGCCCTGGTCGACCGATCGGTCAACCGACCAGAGAGTTCACTCTCTGGTTCTGGCCTCTGTCGACCGGGCGGTCGACCGACAGAAAAATTGCCTTGGGGCGGTCGACCGGCCGATTGACCGACAATCACAACGATCAGAAATCTGACGGTTTGCCAGTTGATCGGGCAGTCGACCGACAGGCCATTCTAGGCCTATTCTGGACCCCAATGGCTATATTTCTGAACCCTATAAAAAGGGGTTCTCTTGCCCTATTTTTCACAAGATTTGGAATACTTTTAGAGCTAGTTTTTTTCATCTCTTTTAGGGTTTTTTCCACATATTTTTGGGCTAAAACTTTCATATCAAAAGGTGAGTTTTTAAGAGTGTTTTCAAAAGATATTTCTTGAGTTTTCCTTCATAAATCTATCTTGTTTTCTCACACAAACTTGAGCCATCCATTGCTATATCAATCCTCTATGGATCCTTATTTTGAGAGTTATTTTTGTGATCAAGAGAAGTGATCACAAGTTTTCATTCTTATATTTGAGGTGTTGTAGAGGTTGCGGCCTCAGCGAGCTTGTGGGTTCGCGCATATTGTTCTTATGAGAACAAGTGAGGGACTTGCGATCTAAAGAGTTCTTGAGGGAGCTCGTTGTAGGTGTTGTGGCACCGAGTGATCTTTCGAGATCGTTATAGTGAAAATCCTTCATAGTGGTGAAGGTAGGGACATAGAGTAATTATGCTCGAACCTGGAAACAAATCTTTCATCTTTGTGATTGCTTATCTCTCTCTCTCTCTCACACACACACACACACACTTGTGTTTATATATCTTGCATGCTTTTATTGTTAACATCCTTATATACTTGCTATACTTGTGCTTAATTGAATATATGCTTGAAATTGTTTGCTCACACTTTTATTCAACCAAGAAAGCCATAGTGGCACCTCAACTCTTAATCTAGAGGAATCTAGAGGAGATAGTCCAGAGCCCTTCACCGAGAATTTGACTACACCCTTTGATTATACTTGGTGTGTTTAGCATAATAGTGTTAGTTTACATAATTAGATATAATTTCGCATTTTTTTTGCATTAGATTAGCTGGTCACTTATTCAGTTCCCTCTAGGTGACTTACAGTGCATTTAACCATCATAGATTGGAATCTATGTTTCGTAAGAAACATATTCCACATGTTCATGCACACCATCTACGGCATACATCTCATGCACATCTTGATTACACCCATTCTCACATGTATGCTAGAGTGTACACATATACATATTGTGGCCGCAAAAGCCATCTTGCAAAATTTTATTTTGAAAAATTAAATTCTTTAAATTTTGCAAATAAAAATATTTGGGTTCCTATTGCCACTAACCCTCATGGACCCAAAAGGATATGAGTACCAAAATTTTCAGCTCTTGTTTTTGATATAGGTGTGGAATCTCTAAAACGTGAGAGGATCGATGCCTTGGTGGTGGAGGCATATGGAGCTTGAAGGACACCGATCCGATGCATGACCATTAAGGAAGCATGGCGGGAGAACCACCTCTTGTTTTGGAGAAATGGATTGGCTACATCACTTTGGAAACCATCATCCTCTATTTTAAAATGTTTTAATGTTTATATGCTAGTGTAGTAACCTACACTCTATATTGTATTATTTTGGGCTTATAGTTGAGTTGATTGGTTGCCTAACTATGCATGTATTTTTTTTGAAAATAATGTTCATATTTTCAAATGGATTTACATACTTATTTCTTTTGACTGATTCATGTTTTTATATGCTTTAGTTAAAGCATATATTATTTTATATGTTATATCATAAGTTGATATGCAAATCTTGTTAAAATTTGTGTTATACATGTACAATTCTTGAAATTCACGTGTTCTTAATGATTTATATATTTTATTTTATTTTGGTACTCATGTTATGTTTGATTGTACATTGCATATCCTATTTTTGATGATTTTTGCATGATTATATGTGTCACGCCCCGCTTCCCAAAATACGCTGGAGCGGAGACGCGACATGAGTCGGCGACGCATATACGCAAGAAAAATCCCTCACGTATACGCGCTAAGCCTTAAGTAACCCGAAACAAGCTATAAATCTAAACTGTAATGACTGAATACTGCAATATCGCATATAAGCAACCACGCATGATATCATATGAATCAAGACTGGAATAACAGCTGAACTGATATAACAAGAAACAGGAAATGATATGAAGGCTAGAAAGATAAAAGTACCAGAATAGAATAGGGAGAAGCTCCAGCTATTCGCGAAGCGTACAGTCTCATCATACACCTGCACAATAGGAACAAACCGTCCAATATCTGGACGTGCAGTCTAGGGTCGTCAGAACGCGACCATGGTGAGTGTGTGTGTAAAGGGGAAATAGCTCGTGCATAAGAACATGTGCATAAAGCAATATCAAGAACAACTGCAGATAACATATAACTGAATAGCATGATAAACTACTGCAGATATAAGATAAATAAATATCATGACATGATAAACATCTGAACTGAAGCATATTGATATCAATATCAACAAAGATATAAGACAACTATCACGTCTGTAAACTAACAACTGATATCAAGTCAACTATCACAACTGTGAACAAGCAACTGATATCAAAGTCAACTAACACAAATGTAGACTAATAGCTGCTGTCTGAATGTGTAACCTATATGTCACTAATCTGGTTGGTTGTTATTAACCTAACTAATGTAGTACTTAGCTGTGTCCCATACCACAGCTGTGTTCCCACATATCAAACAAAGTTATCGTTGTTGTAATTACCTGCCAATGTAGTGCATGTGTTTTGGAAGAGTACCGTGCATGCCCGGTACCACGGTCTAACACCCCTGGCGCTGAACCAGGACAAGCCGCAAGGCTCTGACAACTAAAGACCACAGCCCCACACGAAAAGACAACTAGCGTGGCGCCGTAATCCGGGCATAGCCCTGACAACTGACAACTGAATGGTAGCCAATACTACCCTGGTTCCCCATAGTTGGAACCCACAACTCGGTACCATAAGAATCCTTCCAAAATACACGACATGCATCATCAGGCAATTACCCCCTTTTCCCCGGGTTATGGTGTCTTTTATTAATAAGCAATCAATGTTATTTAATATGTAATAGTAACTGATATCTCCAACAACTGCTGATGTCAATACTAGCTGATAATCTGACAACTGATGATATCTGACAACTATGATATCTGACAACTGTGATTTCTGACAACTAATATCTGACATCTGAATAGAATACTGGAGATATAGCCACTAACACAAAGGTGATACAGACAACTAGCCTCACTGACAACTATAACTAGTAACTGATCTCTGCCATCTCATATCAACAATGGAATACATGATCACTGATCACTACCACAATGTATCACTGACAACTCATGTAAACTCTGAACATGAGCATCTTATAATCACCAACAAGTATCTCACCAATAAGTAGTAAACTGATAATTAGTATCTGATGACTCTGAAGTACAAGATCATTAATATCAACTTGGTCACTAACACATTAGCTCAACCTCTACTAACTGAAGTGATCCAGTCTCTAACATCTTAACAAGTCCACATCAATACTCAAATGAATCATAAGGTATATCTCCGAGAGCAATATGTCAACACACACCACAATCATATCTGAATAGGAAACATCCTCAAAGAACATCGTAACAAGTCAACATCAATATCTGAATGAATCATCACCTAAGTTATTACCAAATGAAAGAATAACAAGTCTGGAAAGTACTCTACCTGAAATATGTCAATCTCATCTTAATACAGATCAGGCTATTATAAAGAACGTAAATCACAGACCAACTCTAACTCAGGTCAATCCAAATCATGTCCAACACTCCTCGCAACTAACTCCGAATCCAGGATAAAAAACAACTAGTAAAAGCTATCAAGAACACTAATATCATGGTGACGATACATCAAGTCCATAAATGTCTAGCATCAACTGCATTGATACATAATCTGTGGTATTCCTAAGCAGTCTCATATTGATATACAAACGTCATATCTATTGTCCACAATATCCAAAAGTGTTCCGATAGGAAATAATCATCAAATACATAAATATCAAATCTGATAACTAATACAAACTATATCAACCTCAAGATCGAGCTGAGTCAAGTCACAGTCTAAAGGTATATCAGAAATAAGCCGAAGCCAACAACGACAAACTAGTAACACATAAGATGACACTGATACAAGCTCATATCAATTAGGTAATTAAAGGGAACATTCATAGATATCTCATAAAGTGGTACAAGTGATCAAGCTGGTAAAATATAAAAGAAAGTCACATGAAATAATAGCAGTAACATGTAATGCATACCAATAACGGTAAAACACAATAACGAACACTCACATGAAATGACGCGGTTTCGGAACCAAATCTCCGTCTGGTCTTCACTGCATGAACTAGCATTGATCTACGGATCATCCTATGCATCGGTCTTCGAATCCCCTCTGTGTCGGGTCCACAACGGTACGAATCCGAATCATGTCCGGGTCTTCTGCAACTGGTCCGGATCTCACCAAACAAATCCAAAATGCTGTAACACACAACCAACACATACAAATAAATATAAATGCACGATAAACACCCACACGTGCATACGGACGCATACGCGTATACCCACACACGTACATATACACGTATACAAGCATACACATACATACATACATGCATACTTAAATAAATTCCAACACATATTAATATAAGTACATACACTTAATTAAATGACACACCCATCTACACAAATAAATAGAAACACATGCATATAAATCATGCATACATATACATGATTATACATAAACACATGCATGCATCCAAATTAATAAATATACCTATACATTAATTAATTTAATGCATACATATCCAATTTAATAAATACCTATACATTAAACACTAAACTATACACATAAATGCTTAAGGAATAAATTCATGCAAATATATGTACCATGCATAAATACATGCATATACATGCAAGCACCAACATCCCACTCACGCACAAACCAACACAAATATAAATGAACTTCCCAATAATTACACAAATGCCATTATACATGAAAATAACGCTAACCTCGGGGCAACTTGCGGCGCACCGATGGAGGCTCCGACGGAGGCGTCTGGGGTCGCGGAGGGTGTCGTTGGATAGAGCGACTCGCCGTGAAGGGCGTGGGGTGCGTTCGTGCTCACCGACGGCGATCAACGGCATCCCACGGAGAGGCCGAAAATGGTTCGGAGGGAGATTTTGCCGCATATGAAACAAAACACACATGACTAATTAAATTATATTACATGCCTATATGTTTCAACCAATCAAAATCACTCATAAAATGAAAGAAGAGAATTTGAGAGTATAAGGGACACTCACGCATGGGGACCTGGCCAATGGGGATTTGGGACTCGGGTAGGTGTTGTTGCCATGGATGGCTCACGGCAAGAGGTATGGGCATGGCCTGGAATTGCCGTGACCAAGGGCGCTGGTGTGTTCGGGAAGATTGCGGCTCCGGTGTGTGATGATGGCCGGCCAGGCTGCTGGGGTTCTGGTGCGGTTGTAAAGCCAGCCAAGGGGCGCTGCTGCTGGTTGCTTTTGGCTCCGAGATGTGCGGTAGCTACAGATTGGGGGGTGCGGCTGGATGTGGGGGAGAAAGAGAAGATGATGAAGGGGATCTCGGGGCTCGCCGGTGGTGTTGCGCTGGACTGAGCGCTGGGGAGAGATGGAGGCGGCTGTGCATTGGGGAGGGGTTTAGATGGTGATTAGATTTAGGTTTTAGTTTAAGGGTTAGGATTAAAAATAGATTAGGAAATAGGATCATATATAAGATGGGTTATTGGGTATGGGTAGCGGGTTGGATTAGGAATGGGTTTCGGGTTGATCCAAATAGAGTAACGGGTAGTGGGTTTGATCCAAATGGGTTTGGATTTAGAAAATAGAAACGGGTAATGGGTTATGGAATCCAAACGGGTATGGGTAATAGGATAAAGGGTACAAGGGAAAGAAAATAATGCTACTACTAAACAAACATAATAATCGGAACAACTATAGCAATAGAAATAAAGAAATTAACAACATCACTAATAATACTAATATTAAAATAAATAAAATAATGGTAGCACTAATAATAATAATAAAAATAATTAACAACGAAATGATAATAGAATATCCACTACCAATAATATCAATCAATATTCGTAATAGCAACAAATAATCATAATAAAATATTGATAATAGAAATAACTATTATAATATTAACAACTAATGGAAATGAAATAATAATAATAATTTAGCAAAAGAAATGTCAATGATAAATAACGGTAAACATAATACCAAATTACCATTTACTATCTTAAAAATAAATTCCCATATTTAATAATAGAAATAATCACAAGGAAGAAAAAAATAAATCAAGTTGATGAAATAAAAATAATCAGTAATTCAAAATAAATACTTTTAGAAAAATGAAAATACTGTATTACTAGCTAGGGATCTTACAATATGATATATCATGTTTATGAAAAAGAATTTCATACGAGTTTTATTTTGAGCCATATTGATTTATTTTCATGAATCTGCGATTCACATAATTCTTGTGTACTCACATTTCTTTTATTCACTCATGACATTGTTTTCATGACCATGTTTGTACTTTATAGATCTTGAGTGTCAATTCTCATGTAGTTAACATGTTTTTATAGATATAAGTATATTTTATTCCTGCTTGAAGGATTCTGTACTAGTTTTCAAAATTATTTTTAAACTAGTTTCTTATTCTTCAATTGGTAGAGTTTTCAAACTATGCTAAAATTAGTTTCAAATCTTATTTTTAAAAACTCCTACCTTTAAAGGGCGGTTGGTTGGGCGACCGTGCCTTGTGTACCTAAATTGTATATCCTTTTAAACATGTGCATGATTGGGGGATAATTATAAGTTAGACACATGATCTTCATGTTATTTGTTATATTCATACTTGTTTTCTTATATATGTATGCATCAAATTTTGAGTGGTATTTTCATTTTCATACATACATATATATAATTAAGATTGTGCTTGTTCAACACTGCCATACATGTTTTATAGTACAAATTGTTTATGTTAAGCTTGATTTAGTTCTAAATGATAATTGATATTCTTTATAAGCTTATGCATGTGTTTTGTTGTTATTTCAAAAAGGGAGAAAAAGTTCTTTAAACTGAAAATAATTTCATGTTGATATTTACCTGTAACATAATATTTATGTTTATCTACAGGTGGTATCAACATTTGTTTTGTCGATTACAAGTGTTATCAAAATTTGTTTTGTTGATTACAAGTAGTTTCAAGATTTATTTTAAATGATATCAAAAATTTTGTTTTTCAAAATTTGTTTTGATACTTATTGCCTACATGCAAGGGGAACTTAACATCTCCTCTATATATTGATTCATGTTGATTGTAGTATATAAAGAAGAGATTGACTTCTCCTCTTTATATGGTACATGTATATAGGGGGAGCTTAATATCTCTATCTATACATTGTATATTATACTATATGGGTTAGGGTTTAGTCATCCCTTCTCCATGTAATGCATGTATCCAGAGGGGAGTTAAATTGATGTCTCTTCTCTTTACGGATTTATATCGCATATATTTTTTTTGATTTTTCTTTATCCCTTTGTTGATAATTGATAGAAAGAAAGAAAGATTAGCTTATATATGCATGTTTATTTGTGTTTATGCATATATTTTATTTTGATATCATGATTTGATATATTGGTGCCTAAAGTTAACATTGCATATCTATATATTTGTTATGTTTAGTATCATGCGCTTTATTGAATATTTATATGTTTTATTGCTATGCATGAGTTAAGGGGAAACTTTTATGAAGCTTTTCTTTAATCTATGCATATATAACTCCATGAGCTTTGTCATCATCAGAAAGGGGAAGATTCTTGGCCCAAAAGCCCATCACTCTAGTTTTGATGATGATTAACTCATATAGTTATAGTACTAATGATCTTGTGTTTATTAAGTTTCAGAAATTGATAAAGATCTTAGTAGGTGTTCAGTTTCAACAAAAGATTCAAAGTCAAGTTTTCAAGCAAGCACGTGTTGATTCAAGAGCTCGTGCGTCATGATAACATCAAGTACTCAAAGAGGAGTCTAGCTCATGGATCATGTTTGGAGCAAGTCGAGATGATGAAGAATATTTTCAAGAAGACTTGAGTCGAGTTTGTAAGTTTAAGATTTTTCCTTTAGGATAAAATGTAAAGGATAAATTAGTTGTACATTGCTCGAGCTCATATGCACGCACACAAAATATTTCATATCTTTCATGTTAAACCGAAAGATGTTTTTAGTTTTGGTTTTAAGTTTCAAAGAATATATATATTGCTTTCATGAATAGATTTCATCAAAACAAGTTTACATGATTTACATGTATTGGATTTCATCCAACATATTGTTACTTCATATTGTTTAGAAACTTATTTTGATGAGTTTATATCATGTGTTTAAGTTTTGTATTTATCAAAACCTTTTTTGAGCTTATTGCCAAAAATAAGTATATTTTATTTACTAAGTGATTGGATCATTTTCATGCATACTATGCTTCAAATGTGTTTCAATATCTTATTTTTATATTTGTACAAGTTTGTAGAAAAATCGGATTTCCTATTCAATGTTTGGTTTTAAAAATACAGTTATTGTTTTAAACTTTAAATTCTATGACTCAAAAATATCTCAGATTGTTTGTAATATGTGTTGATTTTTGATTACATATATTTTTACTTCAAATATTTATGTGAACTTATTTTTGTAGATTTATGGAGTTTTATTGAAATTTATAGGTGTTTTCAAGTCCAAATTTCACATCCTATAATTCTTGCTTTGGGTAGCTGTCGACCGATCAATCGGTAGACCGAAGAAGGGCTCGGTCCACTAAGCGGTCTATCAACGTACACAAAAACATGCTTAAGGCCCATGCCCTTGGCTCGGTCGACTGATCGGTCGATCGTAGATAGGTAGCGGTCGACCGATCAGTCGACCGACTGGCTTTACCCAACTCTCGATTGGGTGTTGGTTAACCGAATGGTCGACCGACAAGGAGCATTCCTCTCTGTCGCTGGGGGCGGTCGACTGGGTGTCGACCGATAGCCCCAAAAGGTCAAAAATTGACCGTTAGCCGGTCGAACGACAGGTCATCTGGCCTATAACGGCTTATCTTTGGACTGCCTATAAATTGGGCCTTTTGGGACAGTTTTTGACAAGATTTTGAGAAGTTTTTTGGACATAGTTTTTTCTATATTTCACAGAAGTTTTTCAACAAGTTTTTGGACTTAATTTCTATATCAAAAGGAGAGTTTTTCAAGAGTGATTCTCTTGAGTTTTCAAAAGCATTTTCTTGTGTTTACCACCACAAATATATCTTGTTTTTCTCACACTCAACTTTCCATTGCTATATATGTCCTATATGATACTTGTTGTGAGAGAGTTTGTTTGAGAAGTGATCACAAGTGTTCCATCCTTTGTATTTGAGGAGTTGTAGAGGTTGCGGCCTCAGCAAGCTTGCGGGTTCGCGTGTGTTGTTCTTACGGGAACAAGTGAGGGTCTTGAGAGTCCAAGAGTTCTTGAGGGAGCTCGTTGTAAGTGTTGCGGCACCAAGTGATCTTGTGGAATCGATTATAGTGAAAATCCTTCATTGTGATGAAGACAGGGACGTAGAGTAAGTGGCTCGAACCTCGAAACAATTCTCCCATGTTCGCGATTGCTCATCTCTCTTCATATTATGCTTGTCTTTATATGCTTGATATAACTTATGCTCTATTGATATGTGCTTGAGATTGTTTAATATCTTGCATGCTCTTATTCTTTGCCTATTCATTACATGTTTGATATTGCATTTGTTTGCTCATACAAATATTTAACTAAGAGAGTTGTAGTAGCACCTTAACTCTTAATCTAGCAGAATCTTGAGGAGAAAGTCCAGAGCCCTTCACCGGGAATCTTGAGGAGAAAGTCACCTTTTCACTTTGTGACTAACATATTCATCTCTATATTTGATAAAGGCAGCAGTAAGTATAGGTTGGACAGTTAAAAAATTGAAAACTAAATAAAAATAAAATTAGAAAGCTTGAGTTGCCTTCCAAGAAGCGCTTTAAGTTATTGTCATTAGCAAGACTTTCTCTATTCGGATTATTCAACGGTGTTTAGGTTGAAGGAGCCTAAAGCTTGTTGAACTCTCTTCCTATTTATGCTTCAATTTCAATCTTGACCATTGACTTTAAAGATTTTGTTCTGATCATGGATAATTTCCACTACTCCATGTTGAAAAACTCGCTTAGCCACGAACAGACCTGAGCATCTTGAACATAGCTTACAAAGGAAAAAGTCGAAGGCGAGAATTGTATAAAAGAACTTATTGTCTTACAGCGAATTCCCATCTTGCAATATGTTTGTCGTGCCATACTTTTGTTCTTTCCTTGTAGATTCGAGCGTTTTCATCTGCATAGTTCCTCAACCTATTCATCTCATTAAGTTAAAGGATTCTCTTTTCTCCCACTTTTTGTATGTCAAAATTTAAGAATCTTGTTGCCCAATACGCTTTATGCTTTAATTTGACCGGGAGGTGACAAGCATTTTAAATATAAACGGTAGGGAGACATACCTATCGGTGTTCTGAAGGTCGTCCGATATTGATAATGGGTCATCAAGCTTCTTGGACCAATCTTTCCTTGTATCACTAACCTTTTTCTCCAAGATTCGTTTAACTCTCTGTTTGACACCTCGACTTGTCCACTTGTTTAAGGGTGATATGGAGTAGCTACATGATGCTTAACTCCATATTTGCTTAATAAAGATTTAAACTGATTGTTACAGAAGTGCTTACCTCCATCACTTATGATTGCTCGTGGTGTACCAAAACTTGAGAATAAGTTTTTTTCAAAAATTTTATGACCATCTTCGCATCTTTAGTTGGTAATGATATGACTTTTACCCATTTTAACACATAATCCACCGCCACAAGAATATAATAATTAGATTAAGAAGATGAAAAGGCCCCATGAAATTTATGCCCCACACACCAAATAGTTCCACTTCAAGGATGTTGTTCAGTGGTATCTTATTCTTCCTTGGTATATTCCCACTCTATTGACATGAATTGCATGATTCAACTAAGGCATGTGCGTCTTTAAATAACGTAGGCCAATAAAAACCACACTGAAGTACCTTTACAGCTATTTTTATGGGTTCGAAGTGTCCACCAACCTCTCTTTCATTACAATGATGAAAAATACTCCCCATTTCTTCCAGTACACATCTTCTAATGATTTGATTGGCACAATGCTTGTAGAGCAAAAGGTCTTCCCTTTGATAATACTTTGCATTGGAAAAGACTTTCTTCTTTCTTTAATTGGAGAACTCTGGGGACATGTTAAATAACTAACTATATTAGTGTACCATGGTGTTGTGGAAGTTTTAATGGAATTTACAACCTCATTGGGAAAGGAAACATCTATTTTGTTTTCAATTGTGGACACTATCTCCATTACAGGTTTCTCCAACATATTAATTCAGAAACAAGCTTTATTATCCATTGGGTGCTTCATTGCTTCGAAGACGTTGAAAGTAACTTCATCGTCCGATACACGAAGGGTTAATTTGATCTGTTGGATATCAATTAATGTATTACCAGTAACTAAAAAAGGTCTACCTAAGATAATGAGTACTTCCCTATCTTTCTCTATATCGAGGTTGATGAAATCTACGGGTAAGTAGAGCTTGTCTACTTTCACAAGTATATCTTCAATCACTCTCCGTGAATATTTGATCGATATGTCCACCAGTTGGAGTTATACAGTCGTTGGCGTTGTCTCTCCTAAGCCAAGTTTCCTGAAAATGGATAAAAGTATAAGGTAAATGCTAGCTCCAAGATCACAAATAGCTTTTTCAAATGGATAATTTTCTATTTTGCATGGTATGAAAAAAGTCCCTGGATCTTTTAGGTTAGGAGGCAGTTTATTCAAAAGAATTGTGATGCATTCCTTATATAGCATCACTGTCTCGGATCCTCCAGCTTCTTTTTATTTTCTCAGGATATCTTTCATGAGCCTCCTGTACTTTGGCATCTGTGCTAAAGCCTCTGCAAAAGGTATGTTAATATGCAATTTTTTAAACAAATTTATGAATTGAGAAAATTGCTTATCTGTGTTCTCTTTCCTTAGCTTCTAGGGAAATGGAACAAGTGGAACATTTGGCTTCACAAGTTCAGGCTCTGGCTCTGGTTCAGCTTTTGGACAACAGATTGTCCATTCAGACGGGTGGATCCACGTCTGTTGGCATATGCTACCCTCTAGCTTTCTTTGTTCATCTTTGTTACTATCCTTAGCCTCTTCTGAGCTCTTTGCATCAGTTTTCCTTGGTTGTTCTTATTCTAGTTGTCTGCCACTCTGATGGGTTATTGTGTTTACTTGTTCTTTCAGATTCTTCTCTGTGTTGCTCGGTAATGATCCTTGCAGCATGTTGGCTAGTGTAGCAGCTATCTAGCTTATCTGTACTTGCAGAGCATATTTAAATATTGCTGTGTTCTTTTGAAATTGCGTTGTATTGTTTGCAAGTTGTACTACTGCTTCTTCCCAGCTTGGTTTCGTGTCTCCTTGTTGTTGGTGTTATTATTGTTATGGCTGCTGTGGGTGAAAGTTTGTCTTTATATTATTGATTTTCCATTGCTGATTTGGATGGTTCCTCCATCTTAGATTGTACGTGTTGGAGTAGCAGTTGTTCAGCCTTGTGATAGTTGTTGATATAGTTGGATTGCTCATTTTGCTCGAAGGCAAAATTGTTACTAGCTTGGCAATTATTGTTATCATGACCCCCTCCACAAAAATCATAAGATGAGTTTGTTTGGATAGAATTTATAATGATTGTTCCAAGTTTTTTTGTTATTATTGCCAATTGTGCTTGAATTGCCGATTGGGTATCGATCTCATGTACTCCTGCGATCTTCTTTGATGGCCCCTTGTTGATTGCCATATTAGATTGGATGATATCTCATCAAGTAGCTTTCGAGCACCTTCTAAATTCTTTCTCGTCAATGCTTCATCAGCTGCAGCATCTATGATTATCTTTGTATTTGGTTGGAGTCTATTGTAGAAGAATTGGATCTCCAACCATGGAGGTTGCCAATAGTTTGATGTCTTATTTTTGAGCACTTTGCACCTTTCTCATACGTCATGTATGGATTCATCATCGAGATGGGTGAAGGTCATAATGTCACTTTGCAATTTAGATACCTTGGCCTGTGGTAGATATTTGGCCAAGAGTGTTGCAGTCATCTCATTCCATGCCGCGATTATCTCCTTAGGTAAAGAATAAAACCATATCTTCACTTTATCCTTTATAGAGAAAGGAAAAAGCATCAATTTTATCGCGTTGGAAGAAACTATATTGTTCTTCTGGGTATCACATATTTCCAAGATGCTTTTGATATACTCGTTCAAATCTTCATCGGGTCCTCCAAATTGGGAGGTGTTTAGTACTAATTGGATTACTCTAGTCCTCAATTCAAAGTTCTTTGCATCAATAGTAGACTTGATGATGCAAGATGTACCTGCTAAGTTCAATTGCACAGCGTAGTCTCGTAGTGCTTTGTGTTCTTCATTGTTCACCATCTTCGTTTCTCATTCTCTTTTTTCCTTTAATAAGCGTTTTGATCAGTCGCTCATATTGCACATTTATTATCATATTCTCATATCTATTATAGAATAAACTCTGATATTTTCCTAATTATTGTTTAATTTATTTGCAGGCCCAGTACTAAAGAAGAGGGAAGAGAAACGAGCCCCAAAGCCCATAAAAATTCTTATTTAATTCAGAATTAATTCGAAATTAGAAGATCAAGGCAGATCGAGGCAGATCAGAGGGGATGTAATCAGTTGAACATCGGTTAAAATGGATCTTTACAAATCAATCGGTTTAACGCCAGAGTTAAAAGGCCGTTTTATCAAAATCAGAAGCTGCAACGGGAAATCCAAAACCAGATAAAGCTAAATCTCGAAACGTGGAGCTGTACCCCCTAGCTACAGCCAGGCCGCGGATCCGCGGCCAGAGCCGCGAATCCGCGGCTCTTTGGTCGAGATAAGGGGAGCATTTGCTCCCATTATCTTCTCACGCCTCCCCCCTCTGGGTTTTTGCCTATAAACGGCAGGTTTTCACTGTAAATAGGAAGGACCAAGCAGAGAGTAGAACTTAGGCTAAATTGTAGTTTATAACTTAGGTTTTTATTTTCTTTCATGTAATTTTTATTTTATTTATGTAACTGAGAGGAGAGGATACTTTCATTGAGGAATGAGAGCAAGCTTGTACTGAAGGTGACACCAGTGTAATGATCTTTTCTTTCATTGTTATTTGAATCGAATCGAGGTTTCCTTTTCTTTTCTATTCTTATTTTTATTCGCTTTCCTCTTTTGTGTTTGTGGATCCAGATGAAACCGATAGCCTCGAAGTTACCTTCTCCTTGCAAGTGCCCTTGATGGGTTATGGTGATGAACAACCATTCTCTTGCTAGTATAGCTTGCCCTTTTATTCTGAGTATTGATCGGGAATGGGGAAAATCCTACACGCCATGCTTGATCGCCTTCAAAGACAAGGTAAGTCGTAGCTACGAATCCAAGGTATATGAGCACAAAAGAGGTAAGTAACTTTTAGTTTTTTTCTTTTCTTTTTATTCTTTAGGAACATCACAATTGACTACTTCTTTTATCATTCCTTTTCCATTTCTTTGTAAATATCATTTCTAGTTTTTCCATCTTCTTAATCTACCATCTTCTTCCTAACTCAATTTAACCTAATTTTTCCTTTTTATTTTAAAGAACTAAAGAAGAACTTTAACCATACTTTATATCTTAAAAGAAAACTTACTAAACAGCTTCCATGACTAGTCCCTCCTTGTGGATCACGACCCGCATAGCAAGTTTCTATTGCAGTAGAATTGAGTAACTTGCACTCTTTAATCTTAAAATCTGAAATACGGTATTTGTGTGCAGGTAAAAACATCAATCAAATTTTGGCGCCATTGCCGGGGAGGGACGGTAAGTAATTCTCTTTAAAGTTTACATTTTTGGTTAACCTTCTTCTTTGTTTTTGGTGTACAGATTTAACAACAAGAAATTTTTGCTGCAGTGGACATATAAGTGATCCTAGACTCTGCTCAAGAAAGCAGAGCCAGAAGCCCTCAGATTTGCTACTGAAATCACCTAGAGGGAGGGTGAATAGGTAAAATGCTAATCAATACACAAATTTAAAAATGAGATGATGCAACGATCACTCAAAGCAAGATTAGAAGCCGAATACCCCGTGAAGGGCTCTGAACTCCTTCCTCGTGATTCCTCTAAATAAGAGTTTGAGGTGCGTAATGTAATCTTATTGGGAGAGTATAGATCGACATTGTAAGAATGAATGGATGAATGAACGGAAAGCAAGTAAATAACACAAGTAAACTAATTGCAAACACAGAGATTTGTTTCGAGATTTGAGCACCCAGCTCTACGTCTCCGCCTTCACCCAGAAGGATTTTCGATCCACTAGAACTTTCACAAAGAATTACAACCATTAGGGAGTACCCAACTCCTTAATCACACTCCTCTAGTCTAGAGGTAGTGGAGCCACAAATACAATAATCACTTGGTGATCAAAAGCCCAAAAACTCTCTTTTGAAAAACTTTTCTTTACAAGACCCTAGAGAATAATGTATAAGATTGAAGCTCAAGGTTTGTAAGTGAAAAATAAAATAAAGTAGAAGAGAGTTTTGATTCAAAAACTTCAGAGAAATATCAGAGATTAGAGCATAAAAACTGAGATTAAAACTTCTCTCCAAAAGACTTAACCTTTGATTTCTTTTGCAAATGTTGTTGTAAGACACCTTAACCCCATTCACCCCTATTTATAGGACAAAGGTAGGGATTAAAGGGTAAACACTAATTTTGATTAATCAGGAAAGATAATACCCAAAACTAGCCATAAAACTCGTTTGGAGAATAAAACCATGTTTTAAACCAAGTTTAAAAAACTAGCCATTTAGTTGTTAATACTCTCACGGTCGACCGATTTTCAAAAACATATGACCGTTGGTAGCCCCCCAGTCGACCGCCCGGTCGACCGTCCCAAACAGAGACTTGGGTGCAGTCAGTTGGTCGAAGCTCGGTCGACTGATATGGGGTCCGGTTGACCGCCCGGTCGACCGGATAACGTGCACACATGCACGCACCCAACGGTCAGAACTGCAGTCGACCGCTCGGTCGACCGTTCTGACCTGAAACAGAGTCGGCCTACCGTCCGGTCGACCGCAACAGGTCAAAACAAAGAATTTTGTAAAAATGTTTTTGAGGATATGTAAATTTTCAAAAATTATTTTTGTCAAGACTTAGTGTACTACAATATATTGAGTTTGCAAATACTGAGATAGGTCTATATAAATATTTTCTATAAGCGACAAAAAATAATCTTTTGAAAATCATGTGCAATTTTGTATGTGTGTGTGTGGGTATTTTGAGCTTCAACACTATATACTATCCTTTAATAAACTAAAGTATAAAAAATATAGAAAGAAGTCTCCGAGCCGCATTGCGCCAAGCTAGAACCTCCTCTCCTATGAAAGAATCCTCTTGCGCCATCCACCTATCAACGTGTTTTCCTTGCAATTATGCTAAGAGCCACCAATAATCGTACAAACCTGAAATTCATTCTAGAACAACTTATTAGTACCAAATAGCTTCTATATGTTTTGTTATCATCAAAACGTATATAAATGGAGAGTGTAACCTTTTGGGCCAACAATCTTTCCCTTTTTGATGATGACAAAACATATAAGTTATAACATAAGATATAAAGGGGAGGTAAAAACTCCCCCTCAAATAGTGCTATATTAAACAAGTATAAAACAATTTATTATGAGAGAATTTTTGAAAATATGAAATTTTGAAAACACCAAACATAAAAATATGAAATTTTGAAAACACCAAATTTGGAAACACCAAATTTAGAAACACCAAACATAAACAAACACTAAACAACACATATTTCTCCCCTTTTTGTCATACATCAAAAAGGAATATTATAGCAAGAAACCTTCCTTATTCAACAACACAAACATTTAGTTCACCATATATAAAAGAAAATCTATTATAGTCAAGTGGTTTAGTGAAAATATCGGCAAGTTGAAAATCGGAAGAAGCATAATATATATCAATATCTCCTTTCTCAAAATGATCTTCAAGGAAGTGATATCGAATCTCAATGTGCTTGATCTTAATATGTTGATTTGCATTCTTAGTCATATGAATAGTACTAGTATTATCACAAAATATTTTAATATGATCAAAATGCAAATCATAATCAAGGAGAGTATGTTTCATCCAAAGGACTTGAGCACAACAAGCCCCCGCCGTAACATACTCCGCCTTGACGTTTGAGAGGGCTACCGAATTTTATTTCTGGAAGACCATGAAATAAGACAATTACCAAGAAATTGACATGTTCCACTAGTACTCTTCCTATCCACTCTACAACCCGCATAGTCGGCATCCGAGAAACTCGTCATTGGGAATTCTCCGGTCTTCGGATACCATAAACCCATTCCAATAGTGCCCTTAACATAACGAATAATGCGTTTTACCACAATTAAATGAGATTCTTTGGGACAAGATTGGAATCTAGCACAAAGACACACACTAAACATAATATCCAGCCTACTCGCCGTTAAATACAACAAGCTACCAATCGTGCTTCTATATAATTTAATATTAACACACTTACCTTGGTCATCCTTATCAAGCTTGGTGGTGGTGGCCATGGGAGTGTTGCAAATTTTTGAGTCTTCAAGCCCAAATTTCTTGATGAGTTCCTTTGAGTACTTGGCTTGACATATGAAAATCCCATCATGCATTTGCTTGATTTAGAGTCCAAGGAAATAGTTTAATTCACCCATCAATGACATCTCCAATTCTCGTTACATACATTGTTCAAACTCCTTGCAATGTAGCTCATTAGTAGAACCAAAGATTATATCATCAACATATATTTGTACTATAAGAATGTCACTACCAACATGTTTAGTAAATAATGTGATGTCTACTTTACCTTAACAAAATTATTTGATAGAAGAAAACTAAAAAGCCTTTCATACTAAGCTCTTGGAGCTTGTTTTAAACCATACAATGCTTTATCAAGTTTGAAAACAAAATTTGGATGTATATGATCCACAAAACTAGGAGGTTGTTCAATATATACTTCCTCATCAATAAAACCATTTAAAAATTCACTTTTTACATCCATTTGAAAAAGTTTAAAATTTTTATAGGATGCATAAGCTAGTGTGATCCGTATGGCTTCTAGCCGTGCTACGGGTGCAAAGGTCTCCTCAAAGTCGATTCCTTCAACTTGAGTGTAACCTTGGGCCACTAACCTAGCTTTATTCCTTATAACATTTCCTGACTCATCCAACTTGTTCCTAAAAATCCACTTAGTACCAATTATTGGTCTATCATGGGGTCTAGGAACAAGGTGCCAAACTTGGTTGCGCTCAAATTGATTGAGCTCTTCTTGCATAGCAAGCAACCAATATGAGTCACCCTCTGCTTCGAGGATGTTTTTGGGTTCAAAATGAGATATGCATGCATAATTCTCATACAAATCATGAAGTTTGGAGCGAGTGGTTACCCCCTTTGATACATCACCTATGATGAGATCTTTGGGATGATTTGAGGAGTATCTCCAATCTTTAGGAAGTGGTTGTGATTGTTCCACTTCATCCTTTTGAACTTCACCAATAGGTTCTTGCTTGTCTTCTTGGATGGGTGAGTCTTTTAAGGATATTTTCTCCATGTCCTCACCTAATGAGTCAATCTCTACAACATTCTCAACAATAGCATTAGATTCTTCAAATTTCACATGCATAGATTCTTTAATAGTAAGAGAAAATTTATTGAACACTCTATATGCTTTGCTAGTACTAGAATAGCCAACAAAGATTGCTTCATAAGCCTTAGCATTAAATTTACCCAAATTATCTTTGGTGTTCAAAACAAAACACTTGCATCCAAAAACTTTAAAGTATGAAACATTAGGTTTTCTTAAATGATAAATTTCAAAAGAAGTTCTGAAAGTATTTTTACACGAATAAGTACGGTTGGATATGTAGCATGCAGTGTTTACAGCCTCGGCCCATAAGTAATGAGAGAGCCCATATTCACTTATCATAGTCCTAGCCATTTCTTGAAGAGTCCTATTCTTCCGTTCAACTGCTCCATTTTATTGTGGAGTTCTAGGACATGACATTTCATGCTTAATTCCTTTTTCATCACAATAAGTCATGAAGAGTTGGTTAACAAACTCACCACCTCTATCACTCCTTATCCGTAAAATCGAAAATCCTTTTTCTTTTTCAACCCTTTTTAAAAAAATCTTAAAATGTGAAAAAGTTTGATCGTTATGCTTCAAAAAGAAAACCCAAGTGAAACGAGAGAAATCATCGACTAAAACAAAAACATATCTATTTCCATTTAAGCTTTTAGTTTTAGTTGGTCCAAAAAGATCCATGTGAATCAATTATAATGGCCTAGATGACATAATATCCTTAATTGGTTTGAAAGAAGACTTGGTTTGTTTCTCAAGTTGACACGCACCACAAATGCGGTCTTTTTCAAACTTCAAACAAGGAATACCCTTCACCAATTTCTTAGAATTTATTCTAGCAAGGTAATCAAAAGATGCACGGCTTAATCTTCTATGCCACAACCATGAAATCTCATCAAAAGCATTTAAACATTTTGTAGAGCAATCGAAATTAAGCATATCAATAATATAGACATTATTTCATGAAATCTAGTAAGAATCAATCATTGGTTTTACAATCAAAAATTTTGCAAGAAGATTCATCAAACACAACTTTGAGACCGCGATCACATAATTGACTAATACTAAGCAAGTTATGTTTAAGTCCATCAACAAGAACTACATTTTCAATTAAAGGAGATGCACCGATCTTAATGTTACCTATACCGATGATGGTGCCCTTGGAGTCATCTCCGAAGTTGATGGTGCCACCTTCAACATACCTTGTTAGGGTTGCGAAATTGTTGATGTCCCATGTCATATGCCTTAAGCAACCACTATCAAGGTACCACCGCTCCTTACGTCTTAGAGTCTCGGTGTGTACCTACATCAAATAATTTAAGACTTTATTATGGTACCCATATTTTCTTAGGTCCTAAAGCGTTAGTGTTTCGAACCCAAGCAAGATTATTTGTACTATTTATATGGTCATAACAAAATTTAGCTAAATGACCATTAGGCCACAATAAGTACATTTATAAATTCTTTCATATTTAAAAGCATAATGAGCGTGTGGTTTATGAACATGTGATTTGTGAGCATGGGATGTTTTAGCATGATTGACATGTGAAGTGTTGGCATAATGAACATGTGGAGTTTTGGCATGAGATGTTTTATCATGTTTAGCATGAGGAGTATGTATATGCTTCTTTGAAAACATTTCTTCTAATTTTGTATTGTTAAAAGCACATTCTTTTAAAATATTTCCCAAATCATTTATTCTAATTTTTAACATGGAAAACTTATTTTCATCAATTTTAGGGTATTTAGCTTTGCAAGCAACTCTATAGGCATCAAAATCTCTTTGTGTTGAAATAAGAATAGAAGATAATTCATCCTTTTCTTTTGAAGAAATGGCAATTTGATTTTTAAGCATTTCATTTTCCTTTTTCAATTTTGAACAATCTTCCTTTTTAGCATCAAAACTTTCTGAAAGTTCAATGAAAGCTTGTAATAACAATTCTTTACTTATTTCACTTTCATCATCAAGTGGTTGGGTGATTACCTTAGGTGTGTTTGCCATGAAACACACATTTGTCGTGTCGACTTCATCTTCGGATTCACTTTCCGAGTCTCAAGTGGCTTTGTACACCTTCTTTTCAACCGGCTTCTTTTGCTTCAAGGAGGAGGATATCTTTTTCTTGAAATCTGGACAATCGGCCATGATGTGTCCGGGTTTTCGACAATTATAGCATATGATCTTTTTCTCCTCCTTCCCTTCCCATCGTCTTCTATAGTTGAGCTTATTCTTGCGGTACATTCTCTATACATTTCTCACAAGAAGAGATAGCTCTTCATTATCTTCTTCATCTTCTTTATCATCGTAGTTAGTTGAGGAAGACTTGAAAGCTATATACTTTTTTTTTTTGAGGTGCTACTTCTTCTCTAGCCTTTTTCTCCATCTCATGAGTCTTAAGATTTCCAATAAGACTTATGAGCTCCATCTCGTCTTTTTCATTCAATTCCTTCAAGGTGGTAGCTTTGATTTCCCATGATGAAGGGAGAGCACGAATCACCTTGCTCACCTTTTGGTCATTGCTTATTTCATCACCTAGAGAAGCAAGACCATTTGTGATCTTAGTAAACTTGGTAATCATATCATCAATAGATTCATTTTCTTGCATTTTAAAACTTTCATATTGGGAACACAAGAGATCTATTTTAGCTCTCTTAACTTGTGATGTTCCCTCATGAGTGACCAATACGTGTTGCCAAATCTCATAGGTAGATTTGCAATGGATAACTCGTGTTAAGTCATCCTTATTCAAAGCTAAAAGTAGGTCATTTTTGTTGGCCCAATGGCCTTCCACTCTAGTTTTGATGATGATCAACACTCATGTAGTTATGTTTACTAATATTCTTGTGTTTCTAAGTTTCAGATCATTAACAGGATATTAGGTTGGTGATTAGCTTCAACAAGATGATTAGAAGCTATTCATGATGATTCCGGTGCCAAAGCTTAAAGATCATACCTTTGCACTTGGAGAATCACGGAGTTTTGGAGCAAGTCTACTTGAAGATGAAGATCGTCAAGAAGACTTAGGTATCCTAGTTCAGATTGTGAGTTTTAGATCCATTTGTAAAGCTTAGTATAGTTGATATGCTCAAGTGCACAAACACACACGTTTATGTTTTGATGTGTGGTTTCATGAATAGTTTGATCAAAATAAGTTTTCAAGATTTATATGTATAGTAGATGTTTTCTATTTAACATACATGCTTAACTTATAGACAAACTTATTTTGACTATCCTATTCATGTTTTGGAAAAATCTAGTATGATAAAATACAAGTTTTGTTTATGATAAAAATACAAGAGTTGGTTTTGGTATTTCTATCATGCATATCCTTTAAACCAAAACCTTGTTATATGCTAGATATCAAAAACATAGATATTTCATTATGATTGTGTAGTGGATCATATCCATACACACTATGCTTTAATAAGTTCAAAATATCTTGTTTTTGTACTTTGTGAAGTTATGGAAAAAAAGTTTTAGAAAAACATATTTTTAGAAAAACAGTTTTTATTGTGATTAAAACTATTTAGTGGATTTACTGTGAATTTATGGGATTTTTATTGAGTGAAAAGACCTATTTTCAAATCCCGTATCTGTGCAGTTCTGCACTGTGCCTGCCAGGCCAGTTCGGTCGACCGGACCGGTCGATCGCACCAAGTGGCCGGTCGACCGGGTCGGTCGACCGATGTGCACAGACGTGCACGCTGGCTACACATTGTAGTCGGTCGACCGGACCGGTCGACCGAGTTGAGAGTTCAACTCTCAGGATGTTTCGGTCGACCGGGCCGGTCGACCGCTAGTGCCCAACGGTCACTTTTCTGACCGTTGGCGGTCGACCGGGCCGGTCGACCGACGCCTGTCAGAGCTGCCAGCTCAGCTCTAACGGCTAGTTTTCTGTTTGGCCTATATAAACTCCATCTCTTTGGGGTTTTTGGCTAAGGTTTTTAAGAGAAAAATTTCTGGTTTTCTGAAGAGTTTAAAAGAGTTTTTAAAAGAAGTTTTGGGCTTTATACTTCTCATCTTTATTGTTTAGGTTTTGGAAAATCAAAGAAAACTAGGTTTTGGATTTTGATTTGATCTTGCATTTTCTATCTTTTACAAGAGATTTCCCAAGTAGTTTTTCTTTGTTGCTTGTTTCCAAAAACACTTAGTTTCCACACTTGAGCCATATCTTCTATCCTAAACTATTAGGATCTTGTTTTTGTGGAAAAAGAGAAAAGAGAAGTGTTTGAGGTTGTTGTTGTAACCTCTTGTGTTGTAACCCTCCTTTTATTTGTGAATCCCTCTTCGGTAGAGGTGATCGGATGGGTATTGGTTTGGATCCCTCTTGGTAGAGGTGATTGAGTTTGTTGTGAGCCTCTTAGGTAGAGGTGGTTGTTGTAGTTGGCTACGGGCCGTATCCCTCTTCGGTAGAGGTGGATGTGGTTGTATAGCCTCGGTGGCTTTGTAAGGTTGAGAGAGGAGTTTGGTACTCCTATAGTGGATTGGGAAATCCTTCACGGTGGTGAAGGCGGGGATGTAGAGCAAGGTGCTCGAACCTCGAAACAAATCTTGTGTTTGCATTTTGATCCATTGTCTCTCTAACTCTCTCTCTTATTATTGTGCAAAGCATCATACTCATCATCATATCATACTTGCTTGTGTTGAGCATTGATTCATTCATATCTTATACATTGCTTGTGTTGCCTTGCATCTTTTATATTGCAATTCATTCTTATATGCTTGGCTTGATTGTGTGTATTTCATATTGCTTGGATTGCTTGTGTGTGTGTGCCTAACTTATACTCATCCAACAAGAGCTTCACATAGCACCTCAACCCATTTCAAGGGGAATCAAGGGGAGTTAGTCCAGAGCCTCGCAAGGGGAATTCGGCTACACTTGTTGTATTGTATTAGTTTGTGCATAATTTGCATTAGCTTCCGCATTTAGCGCACTTAGTTTGCATTAAGTTTCTTAGATTAGCACTTACACCTATTCACCCCCCCTCTAGGTGTTTTTCAATTTTGAGCCTTTGAATTAGCATCAAATTCCTTGGAGGTAAGTTCGGATCAAGTGTCCTCCTCACCTTTGGGTTTACTAAAAGGCTTGGTCAAAGACTTAGCAACTAGACTACCTATAGATTGTAAAAAAATGTTCATCCTAACTTTCTATATGGGAAAGTTGAGTCCATCAAATTTGGGAGGGGTCTTAATGTTATCGGCCATCTTTACTAGTGTATGAAAGAAGATATGAAAATAGTGATTAACAAATTATAGGATCTCTCTAAGGATGTGAAGCCAAAAACTAGAGTCCTATCTCTGATAACAATTGAAATCACCTAGAGGGGGGTGAATAGATGATAATGCCAATCAATACACAAATTTAAAAATGAGATGATGCAACGATCACTCAAAGCAAGATTAGAAGCCGAATACCCCGTAAAGGGCTCAGAACTCCTTCCTCGTGATTCCTCTAAATAAGAGTTTGAGGTGCGCAATGCAATCTTGTTGGGAGAGTATAGATCGAAAATATAAGAATGAATGGATGAATGAAAGGAAAGCAAGTAAATAACACAAGTAAACCAATCGTAAACACAGAGATTTGTTTCGAGGTTCGAGCACCCAGCTCTACGTCCCCGCCTTCACCCGAAGAATTTTCAATCCACTAGAACTTTCACAAAGAATTACAACCACTAGAGAGTACCCAACTCCTCAATCACACTCATCTAGTCCAGAGGTAGTGGAGCTACAAATACAATAATCACTTGGTGATCAAAAGACCACAAACTCTCTTTTGAAAATTTTTCTTTACAAAACCCTAGAGAATAATGTATAGGATTGAAGCTCAAGGTTTGTAAGTGAAAAATAAACAAAGTAGAAGAGAGTTTAGATTCAAAAACTTTAGAGAAGTATCAGAGATTAGAGCACAAAAACTGAGAATAAAACTTCTTTCAAAAAGATTTAAGCTTTGATTTCTTTTGCAAATGTTGTTGTAAGACACCTCAACCCCATTCACCCCTATTTATAGGATAAAGGTAGGGATTAAAGGGTAAACACTAATTTTGATTAATCAGGAAAGATAATGCCCAAAACTAACCATAAAACTCATTTGGAGAATAAAACCACGTTTTAAACTAAGTTTAAAAAACTAGCCATTTGGCTATTAATAATCTCACGGTCGACCGGCCCGGTCGACCGGTTTTCAAAACATATGACCGTTGGTAGCCCTCGGTCGATCGTCCCAAACAGAGACTTGGGTGCAGTCAGTCGGTCGAAGCTCGGTCGACCGATATGGGGTCCGGTCGACCGCCCGGTCGACCAGATAACGTGCACACATGCACGCACCCAACGGTCAGAACTGCGGTCGACCGTTCCGACCTGAAACAGAGTCGGTCGACCGCAACAGGTCAAAACAAAGAATTTTGTAAAAATGTTTTTGAGGATATGTAAATTTTCAAAAATTATTTTTGTCAAGACTTAGTATACTACAATAAATTGAGTTTGCAAATACTGAGATAGGTCTATATAAATATTTTATATAAGAGACAAAAAATAATCTTTTGAAAATCATGTGGAATTTTGTGTGTATGTTGGAATTTTGAGCTTCAACACTATATACTATCCTTTAACAAACTAAAGTATAAAAAATATAGAAAGAAGTCTCCGAGCCGCATTGCGCCAAGCTAGAGCCTCCTCTCCTATGAAAGAATTCTCTTGCGCCATCCACCTATCAACATGTTTTCCTTGCAATTATGCTAAAAGCCACCAATACTTGTACAAACCTGAAATTCATTCTAGAACAACTTATTAGTACCAAATAGCTTCTATATGTTTATTGTCATCAAAACGTATATAAATGGAGAGTGTAACCTTTTGGGCCAACAGCTACATTCCAGTGGCAAAACTGAGTGAACTACTAACCTGTTTTTTTGCAGGTTGGCTGAATTGAAAATCTGAATTTCTGTAGCATTTACCTCCTTGTTTGACTCACTGTATATACATTTCTAATACAACAGTAAAAAGTTGATTGTAAATGCTAAAAATGATTTAGACTTTGCATTTAGGCACGTGTCTATTTCATTACATTTTCTATTTATTGTTGAAGAATGCTGGAGCCAAGGTATGTATGCATAGAATTTAGTATAAGGTTCATTCTTGTATGAAATATTGCTTGAGTGTTACTTTTTTCTATATACTTGTACAATGCACTAAATTGATTTAAGGGCTCGTCCTATAAACAAGATAAGGAGGGAACGTCATTACCCTCGCTTAGCCCAAAAACAATCTCCTCACTCACTAACCCAAGCCTAATTAAAAATGAGTAGACGTTGGCCCTAGAGACATCTCGGACTCAATAGGAGATTATCCTAAGGGGAAAGGTGTTGGAATTTGACTCCTGCCAAATCAGTGTCTAGGAAGGGGATTAAGGGCCGAAAACCTGAAGGTTGGTGGTTACTTAATTAAGGAACGTCTTTGACGGATAACCTCTCACCAATCTTGCCCTGACTTGGCTGATAAGCTTTTAGTCAAAGTCTACATTATACCTCCCATGGACAGTCTAGCCAGTTAAGAGTCGTCTATGTCATAGGTTTACCCTAACTTAGGTTAAAATTTTTTCTTTTTTGTTTGCTTATTTGTTTGTTTTTCTTTGTTTGTGTTTAACATTTATTGTGTGATATGACTTATAACAATAATTTTTTGAATTTTAATGATAATCCATATTACCCCAACCTCTTTTTCGGATATCACCAACCCGACATATCATAACTTTAACCAACCTATAAGATTAGTTTTGATATTTTGCTCGAGGGCGAGTAAAAGATAAGTGTGCGGGTGTGATCGATCACATATAGTTCATACATGTTGTCACATTTTCATGCTTGTTATCTAAATAAATCATATTAATAAGTCCTATTGTTCTTTATAAAATGCAGGCCCATTGCTAAAGGATAGGTTAGAGAAACGAGCCCAAAAGCCCATTTAATTCAGAATAAATTCGAAATCAGGGAATCAGGGCAGATCTTGGCAAATTAGAGAGGTTGAAAACTGATTGAAATGAATCTTTCTGAATCAAACAGTTAAAGCCAAAAAATTAAAGATCATTTCGTCAAACCTAGGAGTTGCAACAGTAAAACAAGCAAGACAAAAGGGACTCTAAATCCACGCCAACCACTTCTCTACCTTGATGTGGCAAATTGGCCACATCTAGGCCGCGGATCCACGGTCCAAGCCGCGGATCCATGGCTTCTTAGTGGAGATAAGGGGAGTGTTTGCTCCCTTTATCTCCTCACTACCTTCCCTCTGGGTTTTTGCCTATAAAAGGCAGGTTTTGTACTGAAAATTTAACGAGGACTAGGATTAAATTTATTGTTCATTTTTAGGATTTAGTAACATTGTTAGATAGCTTGGAGAAGTTGTATCTCCTTTTTATTCTTTTTTTAGTTTAGATCAGAAAAGAGAGAAGAGTGGAATTGAGTGTGTAATTCGTCTTTGAAGTGATAATCAAAGGAGCTTCTACTTGCCATTCCAACTCAACTTGAATTCGGTATGTTTGTGTTTATTTGTAAATTTCTTGTTTGTTTTCATTTCATAATGAGTAGCTAAATCATTTTTTGGGCTCATTAATTGATGTTTTCTATCTCCTCTCTCTCGATTGAATTTGATGGAAGAACTTTCTTGAATCATAATGCCTAAAGTTAAATTTTATTCTTGAAAGCTCATGATGATGCTCTTCTTTTAAAACTTGGATTTTCAAGGCACAATTATTGTTAAATCGTTTTTATTCCATACTTGCTTCCTCGCGCTTGATGGTTTAACATTCTATTTTTAATGTTGTGTTAAGAAAGATCTCAAGATTTGATCCGAAATTATCTCATTTGTTTACTTGAACACTAAAAGAAATTAAGCTCTTTTGCCTATGATAAAAGTGATACACTAAAAATATTCTTGAGATAAGTAATGAAGTAAATAAAATTAGTGAGCCCAGATCTTCTCCTTCTTATATTTAAAACAACCAAACAATTTTCAAAGCTTTTTTAAATCACCTTCTCCAAAGCCTTCTCCAAAGTTGCAATTTCTCTTTTAATCATTTCCCTTCTCTCTATTCTCTTTTCAATTTAAAAACTAGCACCATTCATAGATTTCTAAACAAAACACTGAAAAGCTTTCATCGCATTCCTCCTTGTAGACACGACTCGTTAGCCACAAGCTACACGGTAATTCTCTTGTTCTTTCATTTTACAATCAAATTTTAGCGCCGTTGCCGGGGAGGGACAATAAGTAATTCTCTTTAAAGTTTACATTTTTGGTTCACCTTCTTCTTTGTTTTTGGTATACAGATTTAACAAGAAGAAATTTTGCTGCAGTGGACATATAAGTGGCCCTGAACTCTGCTCAAGAAAGCAGAGCCCAGAAGCCCTCAGATTTGCTACATTCCAGTGGCAAAACTAAGTGAACTACTAACCTATTTTTTTGCAGGTTGGCTGAATTGAAAATCTGAATTTCTGTAGCATTTACCTTCTTATTTGACTCACTGTATATACATTTCTAACACAACAGTAAAAAGTTGATTGTAAATGCTAAAAATGATTTAGACTTTGCATTTAGGCACGTGTCTATTTCATTACATTTTCTATTTACTGTTGAAGAGTACTGGAGCCAAGGTATATGTGCATAGCATTTAGTATAAGGTTCAATCTTGTATGATTCATTCTTGTATGAAACAATCTCCTCACTCACTAACCCAAGCCTAATTAAAAATGAGTAGATGTTGGCCCTAGGGACATCTCAGACTCGATTAGGAGATTATCCTAAGGGGAAAGGTGTTGGAATTTGACTCCTGCCAAATCAGTGTCTAGGAAGGGGATTAAGGGATGAAAGCCCGAAGGTTGGTGGTTACTTAATTAAGGAACGTCTTTGATGGATAACCTCCCACCAATCTTGCCCTGACCTGGCTGATTAGCTTGTGGTCAAAGTCTACATTATACCTCCCATAGACAGTCTAATCAGTTAGGAGTCGTCTAGGTCATAGGTTTACCTTAACTTAGGTTAAAATTTTTTCTTTGTTGTTTGCTTATTTGTTTGTTTTTCTTTGTTTGTGTTTAACATTTATTGTGTGATATGGCTTATAACAATAATTTTTTTCAATTTTAATGATAATCCATATTACAGCCTAACCTCTTCTTCGGATATCACCAACCTGACAAATCATAACTTTAGCCAACTTAGTGTACCGGATTGATCTTATCCGAATCAATATAACCTATGCTCCCAATCTTATAATCATAATTTTCAGAATAATTTCAACTCTTCACAGAGTCAATGGGGATTCACCTCTCCCGAGTCCAATTTCAACCAACTTGTCCTCCTTATTCACCTTGTCCAAAATATTTTCAAGATTCATACTCAGTTCCACCAATCCAAAATAGAAAACCATCAATTTTGGAAATGAGTATGCATGAGTCCAAACAATAATCACAAATCCTGATGGACTCACAATTTTATCACCAATTCTAAAACAACACTTCATCTTTTCAAGACCAATCGCAACAAAACGATGAACCTATCAACTATGAAAAGATGCTTGAAGCCATGACTCAGGCTCAAAACGCTCGTAATCATGACATAGATATGATGGTCCAAACTCTACGTTCTCACCGTTTGGCTAGTTCTGATATCGTTAATCAATCTGTTAGAGCTGAAGAGTCATGTTGTTTTGGAAAACAATGTTAGCAAAATCATTTGAACTTGCCCAAACTCCAAATTTTGAAAATGATATTGACAGTTTGGCAAGCTATTCCTTTCCTGAAATAGAACTTGAGAATGATTATGATCCTGTACCTCAACTTAGTGATTCAATTCTATTTCCTAATTCAATAATGACTCCGGTGACTTTACCTGATTTCAATTTTTTTTCCGAGTCAACATTGGATCATGTGCCATTCATCATGAAATTGAATCACCCATCTTTGATGATCATCATATTGAACTTGACCAATTTTACACTTTTGAAAGTCCTATTGACAAATTGGCAAGTTCTCATTTTTATGAAATTGAACTCAATGAGAAATGTGACCTAGATTCTCCAATTTGTGATCCAATTCAAATTCCCAACTCAATATTGACTCCTGTTTTGTTTCCCGATTTGAGTAATATTTTAGAGTCAGTTTTGATTCCACACCTGTCATTATTGAACTTGAATCACCAATAGTAAGTCACATTCCATTGTGGGAAAATGAATATGGACTTGAGTTTCAACTTCTTGATTTGGACCCACTTCCTGAACCAATCTCGACTCCTGAAACTTTACTTGACTTAAGTCACTTTCCTGAGTCGGTATTAGTTCCCGTACTTCCTAAGTCCAAGTCAATCATTCTATCTTTTCACACCCATTTTGGGACAAGGCGGTTGACAAAATTGACTCTGAAATTAATTATGGAATTTGAAAATTAGATGGGGTAAAATATTTAAATAAAAATCATTCATGTATATATCATTTTAGTGGGTTATTTTAGAGAAATTTCTGGTGGGTTCCTCCGAACTCCACGAAAAGTCGATTGGGTCGTATTTCGTGGACCAATCAGACCACCACCAGAACCACCACCTTAAGGTAATATTTCCTTCCCTTTCTTCTTTTTCATGCATCTATGCAATAATTCATACATTGAGGACAATGCATGAGATAGGTGTGGGGGAGGGTTCTAACATAACTTAGGTTTTTCTTTTTATTAAAAAAAATATTAACATTGTTCTTTACTTTTAAAAAAACTTTTCGAAATAGAAACAATATTTTGACATATTTTTTGTAAGAAATTAAGTCAATTTTAAGGAATAGGAAAATCAAAATTAGGATTTCTTAAACTTGGTCAAAATAAGATTATTTGTTTGATTTTTACGGTTAGGAAGATAATTTGTCAAAGTAATTTAGTCTTGATCTTTACCTTAATGAAATATGCACACTTAATACACTTACACACTTAGGGTTCAAAAACAAAGATTCTTATGCCTTATATAAAAAAAAGAAAAAAAGAAAGGAAAATATTAGATCTATGAAAGATGAACAAATCTAATTATTGATTAACTAGGTGCTTTGGCCTAAATAAGCCTTGGTATTTATGCGAAAGATGATTAGATAAGTTTGAGAAAAAATATATACATATAAAAAAAATCCTCTGATTAAGCTAGGTATTTGTGCCTAATAAAGTATAAGTACTCACGCCTAAAAGCGGTTCATATAATAAAATCCTTAGTTTTGAGGCCTTATTTGCTCGAGTCCTTAAGTCCTTGGGGTGTTTTCTCACCCGGTGCCCTGAGACCGTTTGGTTTGGAGTCATTGATTAAAGGCTCGTTACATGGGCAGATTAGAAAGCCTAATAGAACTAAGGAATAATACCACCAAAAATATATATATATATATAAATAACGCATAAGAGTTAGAGTTAAAGAACCCTTAGTGATCTTTTCTTCCATTGTTATTTGAATCGAATCGAGGTTTCCTTTTCTTTTCTACTTTTGTTTTTATTCGCTTTCCTCTTTTGTGTTTGTGGATCCAAATGAAACCGATAGCCTCGAAGTTTCCTTCTCCTTGTAAGTGCCCTAGATGGCCTATGGTGATGAACAACCATTCTTTTGCTAGTATAGCTTGCCCTTTTATTCTTAGTGTAGATCGGGAATTGAGAAAATCCTACACGCCATGCATGATCTCCTTCGAAACAAGGTAAGTCGTAGATACGAATCCAAGGTATATGAGCACAAAAGAGGTAAGTAACTTTTAGTTTCTTTCTTTTCTTTTTATTCTTTAGTTTATAACATCACAATCGACCACTTCTTTTATCATTCCTTTTCCATTTCTTTGTACATATTATTTCTAGTTTTTCCATCTTCTTAATCTACCATCTTCTTCCTAACTCAATTTAACCTAATTTTCCCTTTTTCTTTTAAAGAACTAAAGAAGAACTTTAACCATACTTTGCATCTTAAAAGAAAACTTACTAAACAACCTTCCATCGCTAGTTCCTCTTTGTGGATCATGACCCGCATAGCCACTTGCTATAGTGGTAGAATTGAGTAACTTGCACTCTTTAATCTTAAAATCTGAAATATTGTATTTGTGTCCAGGTAAAAACATCAATCACGTTTGATGGTTCTCTCGATCTTAGGATCAGGTTCCGTCAAGTCAAAGCTCCCTCTTCACATACAGGCACAGAAATCAGTTCCTAAAATTTGGACTTCAGATTCAACCTTTAGACGACAGATCTGCTGTTGAGATGGCAAATTCACTGTCTGTTAATGTCCTCCTGAGTTCTGCTTCCTGTAGCGAGAAACAAAAATTTGTAGTGAAATTTTATGCAAAAAAATTGAAAATTCAAACTAAGATCAGCTTTAATTGTTAGTGATATTTAATTAACAATCTCTGACATTGGCGCCAAAAATTTGGTATGTAAACTGGCACGTATACTAATTGTTACAAGTAATAAAGTGATGAAGAAGAGTGTCAAACCCACAGGGATTGTATTTAAATATCACAAGTAATTATCTCTAAATCTTATTTGAAAGCTATGAATAGTTTAAAAAAGTGAGTTAAACCAAATTAAAAGAAGTGTTTTTAGTATGATAAAAGACTAGGGCATGATGACTTCCGCAAATCTATTTCAGACTATTCTAATTAATTGCACTAGAAACTTTATTTTAAATATTGCTAATAATCGAAGGATCCTCTGGTATTTAATAATCTCCTTCGAGCATCATTAAATCTAACCCTAGTCTAGAACCCACAATCTATCGATATATTGAATTTACTAGTCTAAAATAGTATTAAGATCTGTGATTCTTCTCTAAAGATTGCACAACCGACATCACTCCTATTAGTCTCAGCCTGTAAAAAGTGATTTTTATACCTAGATGTGTTGTTAGGTTATCTCCAGTCAGTCTCCAACCTAACCATTTATTTAACTATGGCCATTAATTATTAGATTTTAAAACAATAATAAAAATTTAGCAAACTTTAAATGAGAACAATTAAAAGCAAATTAATGTTATGAATAACCTTCAATAGATAGTCTACATCAAAGCCCTAGCAAAGTAAATTTAGTTCATAATTAAAAAAGTAAAAAAAACATGATTTTGTAATTAAAAACATTAAGTTAATTAAACTAAAGAAAAGGAAAGGAAAAACTCAATTACATCTAGCTTTTTCTTCCTCTGGTCCCTTTCTTCAAGATCTAATAATGCAAAGAAAATTAGAGCTTTATTGAAGAAGTAGTCTACAAAATTGGATTTCCAAAATACATTATGAAAATACAACAGTATGCAAGTCCTTTTATAGGCCGCACAAACCCTTGGTGACCGATTAAGGACTCCTAAAACAAATACAAAATCCTAAACATATTCAGAAAAAATTACGTCAGCAACCGCCTTAGTAACACAACGGATTAGCTGTAGAATACAATGTTTTCACCGTTCAATACAATACATGACCAAATATGAATCAGAGAACAGCTGGCTCAAGCGCTTCACGTGCTTTGACTAGTTAAAGGTGGATTCGCCGTTTTTACGGCAGATTCGCCATAAATTGGTAAAATATGGTTTTCAGCTTTCTCTGACTATTTTTTCTCTCTTGTGCTGACTCTTCTGAAATCTCTTGGTTCATCTGGGTCCTCTGAATGTAGTGCATCTTCTCTGCAACTCTTGCTTTTAATCATTTTTTGGTATTTTTTTGAATATTTCTCTTTGACTCTAAATCTGCAAAAGTCACAAAAAAAACTTCCATTGCAGCATTAAAGTGACAAAAATAGGTGTAAAAAGATATAAAATATTCATATGATATGACATTTATCTTGTATGTTGAACAACCCCTGGGATTGTTGATCCTACACATTCCTATCATGTTTATTGTCACGCCTCGCTTCCCAAAATATTCTAGAGCGAAGACGCGACGAGAGTCGACAATGCTTATACGTAAGAAAAATACCTTACGTATACGCACTAAGCCTTAAGTAACAGTAACCCGAACAAGTTATAAAAATAAACTATAATAAATCACGATCACTGCAATACACATATAATTGTCCTCATAAGATGATGAATAAAGAATGAAATGGCAATGAGTTTGATATATATATATATATATATATATATATATATATATATATATATATATGGAATCAAGGAAACTATAAAAACTACAGGAATAATAGGAAGACAAGAATATCAGAATAGGTAGAGAGAAACTCCAGACTCCTCATGAACCGTACAAGCTCAACGAACCCCTAATCAATGAAGTAAAACATCTACTATCTAGACGTGTAAATCCAGGATCATCAGAAAGAGACCCAATAAGTGTGTAAGAGAAAGAGGAAGGTACTCGTGCATACAATCAGTGTGTATACAGTAATAACATAACTAGAACTGTAAATAAAAGGTAACTGAATAATAATATAGACAAGTATGTAGGTAAAAGAATACCACTGATGAATAAGCAACTGATATCAAGATGTCTAACCTAGCATATATTACTAGTCTGGTTGGTTATTATTAGCTTAACTAATGTAGTACTTAGTTGTGTCCCATACCACAACAATTTTCTCACATATCAAACAAATATTATCGTTATTGTTACTGCCTACCAAAGTAGTACATATGTTTTGAAAGGGTATTATGCATGCCCAGTACCACAGTCTCACACCCTCGGCGGTGAATCAGGATAAGCCGTAAGGCTCTAATAACTTAAGACCAGAACACCACACGAAACAACAACTAGTATGGTGTTACAATCTGGTTACAGCCCTAACAACAGACAACTGAATAACTATGTATCCAACACTACCTTGGTTTCCCATGGTGGGACCTACAACTCTGTATACCATAACAAGTACTTTCAAAAACAAGACATGATTTTCAGATAATTACCCTTTTTCCCAGGTTTATGATATCCTTTATTAACAAGCAAACAATATGAATATTATCTAATAGTAACCGAAATCTCCAAAAACTGATGATATCAATAATAGTTGATAACTAACTGACAACTAAGAACTACTATCTGACAACTGAAAACTGAATAACTATTAACTGACATCAGATGGAGAATGCTAAAGATATAGAGTCACTAATCGCATGGTTCCACTAACAACTGGTATCTGATAACTGATGATAAACATCTGATAACTGATATAAAACTCTGAAAATGTATAGTCACCGATATCAACTAGATCGCTGCCATAATATCTCTATATCCATAACTGAATAACTGCAATGACCAGGAACCAATAATGAAGAGCACTCTACTGATTATCCTCGAGATCAACTAAATCAATAGTTACTGAAATCATAAATAAAAAGTGAAACATTTTTAAATAACATGTAATCTAAAATATTTTACATCTGACACTCAACATAACCAAAATATCATCTATACTCAACAATATCATTAGTGAATGAACCCAGAAATCCTTGCGAACAGTAATCCAACATAACCAATCATATATAAATACAAATCAAGATCTGGTACAAAGAACATAAATCCCAGATCAACACCAACTCCAACTAAGTCTGTATATAGTCAAAGTATCGAGAACATCGGTGTCTTAATAATGTACCATTTTAATTTGTCCTTAATATCTAAATGAATTCTGATCAGAACAATCTCCAAACAATTTGTCCGACAAATACTTCACATAAAAATAGGTCACCTATCCTCAAATATGAATTAGACTAGTCAGTCCATAGTCCAAAATAGGTAACAGTCTAAGATGTATCAATACTAGGCCTAAACCAATAGCGACGAACTACTAACACATGAAATGACGCTGATTAACGCTCATATCAACTAAATAAATAAGGTGAACGCTCACTGATTTCTCATGAAGTGATACATGTAATCATACTGGTAAAATACATCAATCATTCATATGAAATAATAGAGTAACATATAAACGCCTACCGACAATAGTAAATAAAGAAATTATATAAGAACAAACACCAGATCAATAATAAGTCCGAATAACACAAAGTAAACACTCACATGAAATGATGTGATTTTGAACCCGAATCGCCGTCTAGTCTTCACTGCACGAATCGGTACGAACCTCCGAATCATCTCATATGTCAGTCTACGAATCGCCAATGTATCGGGTCTATAATGAGCACACTGAAACTGCCATTACCGAGTTTGAATTACACGAACAAATTCTTAATCGCTGCAACACGCAACCATGCACACATAATATATATATATATATATAATATATATATATATATATATATATATATAATATATATATATATATATATATATATATATATATATATATATATATATATATATTCATACACACTTATACATACACATCCACGTTCACTCATGCATACACCCAAGCATACACAATACATAAACATATATGTATACGCTCTTCTACACAAAACATACACGCATACCCTACACATCTACATACATTCACACATACACCAATACATGCATAACATATAATTACATACATACATGTATACTTACAAATAAATAAATACTAACACACACACACACATTATATACATGCATACAAATACATACACACACGTTATTATACACAATCACCCAATACATGTGCATACATAGATGCATACATACATACATACACACATGCCATTCCCAAGCACGAAAAAATTAACACACATATAAATAATAATAAAACACACATGTACCCATACGTAAATATACAGCGAGAGGGAAAGAGAGACACTCACGGCAAGAGTAGGGGTTGGCCACGGGTGATGGCGGAATCTGCAGAGGAGGTCAACGGCTCAAAGATGTCGCCGGAGAGGATAAGAGTATGCTCGCGCTCGTCAGCGAAGGATGACGCTGACGGTGACTCAGAAAGAGATTAGATGCCTGGGGAAGATGCTTGCTGAAGGGAGTGGTTGCATGTGCGCGTGGCCTGGAGGTATGCTATCGATGGGCGTGGGCTCGGCCTGCATCCAAGAGAGAAGAGGGTGGAGGAAGTTCCATAGGGGGAAGGGAGCAGGGGGAAGGGGATGGTACTCGGTGATGGGCCTGCAGGGCTAAGAAGAGGAGAAGCTCCAGGGAAAGCTGCACATGATGGAGGAGATCGCGATTTGCGGCAGCCTTGGGGAGAGCTGTTGTGGCTGAAAGGATATGGCTACGCTCGTCCTGAAGGTCTGGGGAGAGTGCGGTTGTGCTACCGTAGGGTGGGCCTACGCTGGTGTTGCTGCCTGCACGGAGAAGGAAGAATGGAAGGGGATCTCGGCTGGCGGTGTGTTGCCGTTGAAGATGAGGGAAGGTGGAGTTCTGATTGTGGGAGCCCGGCTTGCTCATGACGGAGAAAGAGCCACGTAGCTCGGAGGGTACTCGTGGCCATGGTGGAAGGTAGAACAACCATGGGGGCTTGGATTGGTGGAGTGGTGATGGCGCACGGGGTGGTCTCTAGCGGCTGATAGAGGGAGATGAAGGAGATGATGAAGATGGGAATTGATTAGGGTTAGATTAAGAAATGATGATGATTATATATAATGTTCTATTAGGTAGTGGGTTGTGAGTTTGGGTAGATAATAGGTATTCGGGTTAGGTTTTGGGTCTCTTGGGTATTGGGTTAGTGGCAACGGGTTTGGGTTAGGATTAGTAGGTAATGAGTATGGGTATAGGATAATGGGTATAGATTGGGTTCTAGGGCTAAGAGAGTAAGAGAGGAAAGAAATGATAGGAATAATAATAATAATAACATAATTAAGAATACTAATAATGATAATTTATGATAACAATAACAATAATAGTAATAATTAACAACTATCACTACTATTATTAACAATCAATAATAATAAATAATGTATTAAAAATAGTTAACAAGACATAATAATAACTTTAATAATAATAATAAGATGAACACTAATAATAATAATGACAAATAATAACGACAAACATAATGAAATAATAATAGTAACTACTACTAATAATATTAACAACTAATAGTAATAATAATAATAATTAGTAATTAATAAAATTATTAAATAATAATAGTAATAATATATAGAGCAACTTATCATATAATATCAAAAAATAATTTGAATATTAATATCACTAATAATCAGAAAAGAAGAAGTCATAAATTAAGTTAATTAATACTAATAAAATAATAAGTGTGGTAAAATAAATATTCAAAAAAATAAAAATATTACATTCTACCCGCCTTACAAAAATTTTGTCCCTGAAATTTCAATAAAGTAAGGAATGATAAAAAGAATCAAAATCAAGAGAAAAGATATCAAGCTTCCATATCGCTTCATTGGGACACCATGCTTCCATTGCACTTCTCTGATTTCTGCTATCGGCTTAAAAATAGAGTAACCAGATTCAAAAGATAAAATCAGAGAAAAAAAATCGGGAAGAAGAATAAGAATCAAGATGAAATCCAGATAACTCTAGAAGAAAAGTTGGAATCAAGGGTATCAAAAGATCAAATGAATTTCCAAAGAAAGGAGGGTCAATTTCCAAGTGGACTAATTATTATTGTATGGATAGTGTGTGTGTGTGTGTATATATATATATATATATATATATATAGTGTAACTATAACTCATTTCAAGTTACACGTAAGAACTAGGTCCTCTTGTGAATACTAAAGTCAAATTTAAGATCGCAAGTCGAAAACCTAGGCTTTGATACAAAGAAAACTCTATCACGCCCCGCTTCTCAAAATACGCTGAAGCAGAGATGCGATGAGAGTCGATGCTTATAAGCAAGGAAAATACCTCATATATATGCGCTTAGCCTTAAGGAACCCAAATAAGATATAAAGATAAAGTATAATAAATCATGATCACTGCAATACACATATAAATTTTCATACAAAAGATGAATAAGGAATGAAATAACAATGAGCCTGATATATATGGAATCAAGGAAACTATAGAAACTACAAGAATAATAGGAAGGCAAGAATATCAGAATAGGTAGAGAGAACTCCAGACTTCTCGCGAAGAGTAAGAGCTCAACGAATACCTAATCAATGAAGTAAAACATCCAATATATGGATGTACAAATCCATGATCATCAGAAAGCGACCCAATGAGTGTGTAATAAAAAGCGGAAGGTGCTTTTGCATATAATCAATGTGTATACAATAATAACATAACTAGAACATTAAATAAAAGATAACTAAATAATAACATGAACAAGTCTGTAGGTAAAAGGATATCACTGATAAAATAAACAACTGATGTCAAGATGCGTAACCTTGCATATGTCACTAGTCTGGTTGGTTATTATTAATGTAACTAATGTAGCACTTAGCTGTATCCCATACCACCACCGTTTTTCTCACATATCAAACAAATATTATCATTATTGTAACTGCCTGTTAATGTAGTGCATGTGTTTTGGAAGGGTATCGTGCATGCCCGGTAGCACAGTTTAACACCCATGGCGTTGAACCCGGGCAAGCCACAAGGCTCTAATAACAGAAGACCACAACCCTACATGAAAGGATAACTAGTGTGACACTGTAATATGGGTATAGCCCTAACAACTGCATAACTGAATAACTAGGTATCTGATACTACCTTGGTTCCTCATGGTGGAACCTACAACTCAGTATATCATAACAAGTCCTTCTAAAATACACAACATGCATTATTAGGTAATTACCCCTTTTCTCAGGTTTATGATATGTTTTATTAATAAACAAACAATATGAATTATTATGTAATAGTAATTGATATCTTCATCAACTGATGATGTCAATAATAGCTGATAACTGAATAAATGACAACTGAGAACTACTATATGACAACTGAAAACTGAATAACTATTAACTAACATCTGATGGAGAATACTGAAGATATAGAGTCACTAATCACAATGGCTTCACTAACAACTGGTATTTGTTAATTGATGATAAAACTCTAAAAATGTATAATCACCGATATTAACTATATCACTATCATAATACCTCTATATCCATAACTGAATAACTGCAATGACCAAGCACCAATCATGAAGAGCACTCTATTGACAATGCTCAGCTAAATCAGCAGATACCGATGTCACAAATAAAAAGTGAAACATCCTCGAATAACATGTAATCTAAAATAATTTATATCTGATACTCAACATCAACAGAATATCATCTATATTTAACAATTTCATTAGTCAATGAACCCAGAAATCCTTACAATCAATAACCCAACATAACCAATCATATCTAAATAATGATCAAGATCCAATATAAACAATATATATCCCAGATCAACTTCAACTCCAACTAAGTCTGTACATAAGTCCAAGTATCGAGAATATAGGTCTCTTAATAAAGTAAACATCATGTTTAATCCGTTCTCCATATCTAAATGAATTCTAGTCAGAATAATCACCAAATAATTTATCCGATAAATAATTTACATAAAAATAGGCTATCTATCCTCAAATATGAACTAGACCTGCCAATCTGTAGATCAAAAAAGTAACAGTCTAAGATGTATTAATACTAGGCCTCAGCCAATAGTGAAAAACTACTAACACAAGAAATGACGTTGATAAACGCTCATATCAACTAAATAAATAAGGTGAACGCTCACTGATATCTCATGAAGTAATACATGAAATCATATAGGTAAAATATTTCAATCGTTCATATGAAATGATACGGGAAACATATAAACACTACTGACAATAGTAAATAAAAAAATAACATAAAAATAAACACTAACGATCAATAATAAGTTTGAACAACACAAAGTAAACACTCACATGAAATGACATGATTTTTGATCCAAATTGTAGTCTGGTCTTCACTACACGAATCGGTACAAACCTCCGAATTATCTCATGGGTCGATCTTCGATCCGCCAGTGATCAGGCCTACAATGAGCACAATCTGAAACTCTCGTTACCTAGTTCGGATTGCACGAATGAGTCTGTAATCGCTACAACATGTAGCCATGCACACATAATATATATATTCATACAGACTTGTATAAACACTTACACGTACTCATGCATACACCCAAGCAACACAGTACATAGACATGCATGTATACACGTACAAATATATAACACACACTTTTATACGCATAACATACATGCATACCTACACATCTACATACATTCACACATACACCAATACACGCGTAACATATAATTGTATACACACATGCATACTTACACATAATTAAATATTAGCACACGCATATTATATGCATACATGCATATATACATAAGTACATACCATTCCAATGCACAAAAAAAATTAACACACACCTTTATAAATTAATATAACACACATGTACCCACACGTAAATATATAGAGAGAGGGAAAGAGAGACACTCACGACAAGGGTAAGGATCGTCCACGGGTGATGGCGGAAGCTGCGGGAAGGTCGAAGACTCGAGGATCTCTCCAGAGAGGATGCGGATATGCTCACGCTCGCTGGCAGAGGATGACAGTGGCTCACTAAGAGATGTGGAGCTTGGGGGAGATGCTTGCTGAAAGGGAGTGGCTAGGTGTGCGCGTGGTCTGGAGGTGTGCTACCAGTGGAGGCAGACTGCATCCAAGGGAGAAGAGGGTGGAGGAGATTCTATTAGGGGAAAGGGAGCAGCAGCAAGGGGATGGTACTCTATGGTGGGCCTGCAGGGTTGAGGAGATGAGGGCTCCAGGGAGAGCTGTACATGGTGGAGAAGACCAAAGTTACGACAACTTGGGGAGAGCTGCTGCGTCTGAGGGGGTATAGCTGCGCTCGACCTGAAGGTCGGGGGAGAGTATGGTTGTGTTGTTGTGGGGTGTGCCTGCGCTGTTGTGCTGGCTGTACAGAGAAGGAAGAACGGAAGAGGGATCTCGGCTGGTGGTGTGCTGGCATTGAAGATGATGGGAGATGGAGCTCCGATTGTGGAAGCTCAGATTGCTCAGACAGAAGAAGAGGCACGCAGCTCTGAGGTGCAACCTCAGTGGAAGGAAGAAGAACAACCATGGGGGCTTGGAAGGGTGAAAAAGTTAAGGTGCAAGGCGGTAGTCTCTGGTGGCTGATAGGGAGAGAAGAAGGTGATGATGATGATAGGAATTGATTAGGGTTAGTTTAAGAGATGATGATGATTATATAGGATATTATATTAGATAGTGGTTGTGGGTTCGGTAGATAATGGGTGTTTAGGTTAGAATTTTGGGTCTCTTGGGTATTGGCTTAGTGGTAACAGATTTGCGTTAGGATTAATAGGTAATTAGTATGGGTATAGGATAATGGGTATAGATTGGTTTCAAAGGCTAAGAGAAATAGAGGAAAAGAAATAATAGGAATAATAATAATAATATTAACAACAACAAAATAAGAATACTAATAATGATAATTTATAATAACAATAACAATAATATTAATAATTAACAACTATCACTACTATTATTAACAGTTGATAATATTAAATAATAGTAATAATAATAGTTAACAAAACAATATTAATAACTTTTACAATAATAATAATATGAACACTAATAATAATAGTAACAAATAATAATGACAAACATAATGAAATAATAATAGTAACAACTACTAATAATAATAACTAATAGTAATAATAATAATAGTAATTAGTAATTTGTAACATTTTAAATAATAATAGTAATAACACATAAAGCAATTTATCAAATAATATCTAAAAATGATTTGAATATTAATATCACTAATAATCAGAAAAAGAAGAAATCATAAATTAAGTTAATTAATACTAATTAAATAATAAGTATGGTAAAATAAATATCCAAAAAAATAAAATACAACATTATTAACTAGAGATATTACATTTATAGATTAGAAAAAGATTTGTATAGTTTGAGATAAGCTCCAAGAGCTTTATATGAGAGACTTAGCGATTTTCTTGTAATGAAAATTTTTGCTAAGGGTAAAGTAGATACTACTTTGTTTACAAAGCATGTTGATAAAGATATATTGGCTATTCAAATTTGTTGATGATATACTTTTTGGTTCTAGTAATGAAAAATTATGCAAGTATTTTGATCTTGTATGAAGGATGCCTTTAAGATGAGTATGATGGGTGAGCTCAAATACTTTCTTGGACTCCAAATCAAGCAAAGAAGCGATGAGATCTTCTTAAATAAAAAAAAAATACCAAGAAGTTGATCAAAAAGTTCAGATTAGAAAATGCAAAGGTTAGCAAAACTCTTATGGCAACAACAACTAAGGTTGAAAAGGACGAATAAGGTAAGTATGTTAATAACAAATTGTATCATAGCATGATGAGTAGTCTATTGTATTTAACAGAAAGTAACCTGAATATCATGTTTAGTGTATGTGTTTGTGCAAAGATTTCAATCGTGTTCGAAAGCGTTTCATCTAAGTATGATAAAAAGAGTTATTAAATATCTTAACAGAACTATTAGGATGAGTTTGTGGTATCTGAAGACCAGACAATTCAATATGACAAGTTATTTGGATGTCGACTTGTCGGTTGTAGAGTGAATAGGAATAATGCTAGTGAAACTTATTAATTTTAGAAAATTATCTTATTCATGGTCTTCTAAGAAGCAATATTATAAGACCCTCTCACCGCCAACGTGGAGTATGTTGCCACAAGAGCTAGTTATGCACAAGTTCTTTAGATGAAACATACTCTTCTCAATTATCATTATGATAATACTAGTAAGACCACACATATAGAGATTAGGAATCACTTTCTCTGATATCATTATGAGAAAAGTGATACAGAATTGATTATAGTTCTATTGATTTACAATTAGCTGATTTTTTTCAAAACACCTTAACTACAATTGTTTTACATTTATTGTGAAGAATTAATTATTTGTATGTTAAAAAATTGATTTTATCTTTGCTTCTAAAAACCTCAGTTTTCTATGTACGACAAAAAGAGAAGAATACGATTTTACGACTTGTTTTATGATTTGTTATGATTTGTGTTAGTATTTTTACGTTTTGGGTTAGTATGCATAATTTCGGGGGGAGCTTCTCTTGAAGCTCTTTCATACTTTGTTTATATAACTTATGAATTTTGTCATTATCAAAAAAGGGAATATTGTTAGTCCAAGGATACAATCACTCTTTATTTAGATAATACTAATTATATTCAAAAGTGTTTTTAGTGCACAGATTTTTAAGAGTGGAATACTCTTCTTCAAAAAAGATATTGAAGCATTCAAAGTTCAAGTATGGATTCAACCTCAAAGACGACAACTTTTGGAGAAGTCTATATGAAAACTTTGAAGAATAAATCTACGCTTGTACAAGCTGTGTAAGATATTTAGTTTGTTAAAGCTTAGTGTAATTATTTATGCTCAAGAGAATACATATACACATGAAAGGTTTTTCAAAACAATTTCAGGATTTTTTTAAGTTTATTAATTTGTATATGAAAATCAAGTTCAATATATATTAAAATAATTTCTAAATAGTATTTCAAAGTTTTTTTAATATATATATATATACACTTAAAATATATTTTGTTGGCCCAAAGGCCTTCCACCCTAGTTTTGATGATGATTAACTCATGTAGTTATGTTTACTAATAATCTTGTATTGTTTAAGTTTCAGATCATTAACCAAGATATTAGTTGGTGATTAGCTTCAACAAGGTGTTTGGAAGCCTTCACAAGTGATTCCAGGGCTCAAGCTTCAAGATCACACTTTGCCTAGCCCATGGATGGAGTTTTGGAGCAAGTCAACTTGAAGATGAATATCATCAAAAAGACTTAGGTATCCATAGTTTAGTTTAGTGTGTTTTAGATCCATTTGTAAAGCTTAGTATAGTTGATATGCTCAAGTACACATATTTCATGATTTGGATTTTGGTTTTCATGAATAGTTTGATCAAAACAAGTTTACATGTTTTATATGTATATTAGATGTGCTCTATATACATACATGCTTATATGACTTATACAAACTTAGTTTGACGTACCTATTCATGTAGATTTATGTTTTGGTATAAAACATATTTTGAAATTAAAGAACAAAAAACTGTGATATATTTTGTGAATGTATATTGGACCTATGTCCATATGCATTGATTAGTCTACAATTCTGCATTTTTATGTCGCATTTTCCCACCAGTTTATGAATAAATAGTCGGTCTAATACGTGTTTTGGTCTATATTGCAGGTACAACCAAAGTTCAAGGGCAAAGATGGAATAAGAGCCTAATTCTTCCCAATTAAGGGTAATTAATCCCGCATTACTTGGAGGCCAAGCAAGGGATCATCTAGAAGATACATTGAACCTAGCCTCTCGCGCACATCAGACGAATCTGCGGTCGAAATTGCCCGAAATTGGATATACCTGGAAGCAGCTAGAAGCCAGACGAACGCGTGGAAGAAATCCAGACGCACAATTCCCTAGAATTGCCGCAAAACGCGGCAATCCGCGGCAATTCTAGGGAGCCACGCGTCGATTTTTCGACGCGTGGCTCCGTCTCGTCTTCTGGAGCCTTCTTCTGCCTGTAAATACCCCTGCAATTGCCCAGAGCGTAAGCAGTCTTCGTTTTTAGGAGTAGGTCCAGATTTTAGTGTAGGTGAGTGTTCTTCATTTCTTTTATTTTCTTTTCTTTGTTTTTAGATCATTGTAGTAGGGCTGTGTGATTCATAGAGAGAGAGAGATAGTGAGGGATTGATGTAATAGAGAGTGACACTCTATGTAAAGGTACCTCCTTTCTCCTCCATTGTAATCCTTCTCCTTCTAACATGATTTCTTGCTAACTTTTTCTTCTCATGGCAATCTAACTACTAACCACTAACCTATCTAACCACTTACTTGATAATCCACATGAATCGGGTTGCCTCTACAAGGCCTTGTTCTTGCAAGAGCCATTGATGGCCAAAGATGATGGATTCTAACATCTAACTTGCTAACTTGCTAACTTGCTAACTTGCTAACCAAGCTAACTCTCTTTTATTTTCAAGCTCTTTTATTCCATGCTTGTAGTGTAATGAGTGATGCTTGTAATAGCTTGTTCTTGTTGCAATGTTGTGATTGTTATGAACCATCCATGAGCCATGCTTTGTATTGCTTCTTGAAGATAAGGATTGTGATGGCCGAGGATCAAAATGTGAGGCAACTATCTCGAAGAGGTTAGCATGGTTAGTGGAGTACTTAGTAGTTAGTAGCCATGAGTTTTCTTTTACCTTTGTTTTAGAAATCGTTTTCAAGTTCCTTTTCTTATTTTCTTATCGACGTTTTCATCGCTCTCCTCACCTACCACATGCTTATTTTCATTTTCTCATTCTTTTTCATTCTTTCAACATAGAAGAATTGTTAACATCTGACGTGACTAGAGACTGTTAATGCTTCTATCGCCTCCCTTCCCTGTGGATACGACTCGTTAAGCCAATGCTATAACGGAAGTATCGAGGGTATACTAAGCACATTCGAGCTTTTCATCGATTTTACTAATACACATTTTGAGTGCTAGTTTCCACCCGATCAAATTTTTGGCGCCGTTGCCGGGGAAGGGAATGGTTTTGATGTCACGTTTTTGTTAACTTTTGTCTTCTCTATTTTGGTGTGCAGGGCAATATTTTTCGGTGCTTAACATTGCAAAAAATAACCTAGCTTTGCCTTTCCCTGCTCTAGAAAGCAGGACCCCAGATTTGGAAGGAAAGCCGCGAAACCGCGACTTTTGCCGCACCACCGCGGCCATTGTGCAATAATTCTGTATATTGTTTGTTCTGGGATGTGTATCTTGTAATAGCTAGTTGATTTCTGCTGCTATCTTTCTTGCTTTGATTGCCTACACACCACAAAAAAATAAAAGAACTAAAATACGGTATTTGGACGATTTTAAACGGTTTAGACATTTGCATTTAGGAACGTGTCAATTCAATTCCAATATACTGTATTTTGTTCTATTGTTGTGATTTGGATGGAGATGTACATATGGCATTGCATATAGCATAGGACAAACACGTGGGTGATTTATCGCTTTGTGTTATCTTCTTGTCTATATTGCACACTTGCACAAATTGAACTTAAGGGCAAACTCCAAACAAGATAAGGTGGGGATTTAATTACCCTTCCTTGGCCCAAAAATCATCTCCCCACTCACACAACCCAAGCCCTAATAAAATTTGAATAAACATTGGCCCCTAGGGACATTTCATCTAGGTCTAGGTCAACCCTTCTTTTGGCTTGGTTTTTGATTTTTCTTTTCTTTTTGTTTGTTGTTTGATTTTTCTTTTTGTTTGTGATTTTTTTGTGAAATGGCATTCAACAATAACAATTCTTTCAATCCAAACATGAATCCATATTTCACACCAACTCCATTTGGATCGGATAATTCCAACCGGCGTTTTCTAATATGCACCAACCAAATACACCGGTTGGCTTATCCGAATCAATACAACCCATACCCACATTCTTATGACTATAATTTTCAAAATAATTTCAACTCGTCACAGAGTCATTGGGGATTCAAGTCCCTGAGTTAAATTTTCAACCTTCTTGTCCCCCATGTCCACCTTGTCCATCATATTCACCTTGTCCACAATATTCATTCCCCAAATTTGCTTCTTATACTCCACCAATTGAAGAAAAATCTGAGTTACAAAGGAGTTTAGAAGCCAATCTTCAAAGGGTCGAGCAACAACTTCAAGAAACATTTGCCCCTCCAATTTCACAGTATTTTCAAGAGTCTTACTCACTTCCACCTCCTCATAATGAACAACCATTTGCCTTGGAAATGAGTAAAGAACTCTTGTGTGAGTCCAAGCTTCAATTTCCACACATTTTTGACTCAAATCATTCACAAAATTTCCAAAACCAAGATTCTTATACTCCTATTCTAGAGCAACCATTTGGAGATACATCAAGTCTAGAAAAGAGTATAGAAACCTTGGAGGAGTCTTTGTTCCAATATCAAAAAATACGTGCCGAGTCTTTCAATAAGGTGGATGAACAATTGAGTCAATTGGTTAACATCTATAGGAATGAGGAGACTCTATCTTATCAACCTTTGACTAATTCAGCTATGCCACACTCTATTGATATGACTCAAGACTTTTGTTATTTTGGAAATCAAGATTCAATTTCAGCACAATCATCTGAACTTGTCCATCCCATTGACATTTGGCAAGTTTTCCTTTTCCTGAAATTGAACTTGAGTGTGAATATGATCCTGAACTTTCACTTGATGATTCAATTCTACTTCCTGATTCAATTATGACTCCGGTGTCTTCACCTGATTTCACTCCTTTTCCTGAGTCAGTATTGGATCCAGTGCCTATTCATTGTGAAATTGAATCACCAATCATTCATGATGTCATATTGAACTTGACCAATTCCATGCTTTTGAAAGTCCATTTGATAAATTGGTAGGTTCTCAATTTTGTGGAATTGAACTCAATGAGGAATGTGACTTTGACCCTCAAGTTTGTGATTTAGTTCAAATACCTGAATCATTATTGACTCCTGTTTTGTTACCCAATTTGAGTAACATTTTAGAGTCAGTTTTGATTCCCAACCCTCCTGAACTTGAATTACTAATCTTAGATAGTCACATTCCATCATGGGAAAATGAATGTGGACCTGAGCTTTATCTTTTTGATTTGGACCCACTTCCTGAACAATTTCGATTCCCGAACCTTTACTTGACTTAAGTCATTTTCTGAGTCGGTATTAGTTCCCATTGTTTCCAAGTCCAAATCAATCATTCCATCTTTTCATACTTCATTCTGGGACAAGGATCTTGATAAATTTAACTCTGAAATTATTTTGAAATTTGGAAATTAGATGGGGTACATTTTTAATAAAATCATACATGCATACATCTTTCTAGTGGGTTGTATCATGGAGGTTTCTGGTGGGTTCCTTCGGACTCCACGCAATAATGATTGGGCCGCCTTTCGTGGACCAATCAGACCGCCACCGGAACCACCACCTTAAGGTAATTTTTTCCTTCCCTCTCTAATTTGTTTCATGCATACATATATCACGATGCATTAAGGACAATGCATGAAATAAGTGTGGGGGAGGGTTTACTAACATAGAGTTTTTAGATTTTCTTTCTTTTACATTTCTTTAGAAATAAAAAAAAAAACTTTTTGAAATAAGAGACAAAGTTTTGATCTATTTTTAAGAAAATTAAGATGTATCTTAGAAATTAAGAAAGCTTTAATTATGACATCTTAAACCTAGTTGAAATAATAGATCTTGTTTGAAATTATAGGCTAAGTAAGTAAAATTGGGGAGATAGTTTTATCTTGAATTTTTTGCCATAGATAGTATGCACTTCACACTTACACATTTTTTGGGATGGAAACAAAGACCAAAAATGCCATAAAATAAAATAAAAAAACAAAAAGAAAAAAAAATATATAAATAAAATATCACTTATTAAGCTGGATAAATGTGCCTCAAGAAGCATGATTATTCACGCCTAACGGTGGTAAAAAAATAATCCCCTTTAGTTTCGTGGCCTTTTTCACTCGAGACCTTAAACCCGAGGGATGTTTTCTCATCTGGTGCCCTAAGACCGTCTGGTTGGGAGTCATCGGTTATAGGCTCGTTACAAGGGTGAACTAGAAAGCCTAAACTAAGGAAGAATAAGAAAAAGAAAAAAAAATATAAATATATATAAATAAATGGCTTGATGGTTAGAGTTGAAATCTCAGAAATCTTCACTGTCACGGTGTGCATACTATCTAGGTTTTATGAAAGATAAAATATTCAATTCAATTTTGAATTCTTACCTTAATTGAAGACAAGATCTTGCATAGAGACTAAGTTTAAGGGAGAATGATTATAGGTGGACTTATGACCTAAGATCACTTATATTTTTGCAAAAATAGTTCGTAAACTTGTCTCTCTTTCAAAATGCGTTTTCAAAATACTAACATTTGTCTTCTTTCTTTATGGATTTTGTGGGTGTAATCCGCTGAAAACCCTCAGGAGACAACACTCCTCCTCTAGGGTAACCTAGAGGTTTAACGGCTTGTTGCACATGCTCAGTGCAATCGCGTCACCTGCGAAAGTGGTGTAATAAAATTGGTAGTATAGTTTTTTTCTTTTCTTTGTTTTGCTCGGGAAGAGCAAAAGAATAAGTGTGGGGGTGTGATTAGTCTACAATTCTGCATTTTTATGTCGCATTTTCCCACCAGTTTATGATAAATAGTCGGTCTAATATGTGTTTTGGTCTATATTGCAGGTACAACCAAAGTTCAAGGGCAAAGATGGAATAAGAGCCTAATTCTTCCCAATTAAGGGTAATTAATCCCGCATTACTTGGAGGCCAAGCAAGGGATCATCTAGAAGATACATTGAACCTAGCCTCTCGCGCACATCAGACGAATCTGCGGTCGAAATTGCCCGAAATTGGATATACCTGGAAGCAGCTAGAAGCCAGACGAACGCGTGGAAGAAATCCAGATGCACAATTCCTAGAATTGCCGCAAAACGCGGCAATCCGCGGCAATTCTAGGGAGCCACGCGTCGATTTTCGACGCGTGGCTCCGTCTCGTCTTCTGGAGCCTTCTTCTGCTATAAATACCCCTGCAATTGCCCAGAGCGTAAGCAGTCTTCGTTTTTAGGAGTAGGTCCAGATTTTAGTGTAGGTGAGTGTTCTTCATTTCTTTTATTTTCTTTTCTTTGTTTTTAGATCATTATAGTAGGGCTGTGTGATTCATAGAGAGAGAGAGAGATAGTGAGGGATTGATGTAATAGAGAGTGACACTCTATGTAAAGGTACTCCTTTCTCCTCCATTGTAATCTCCTTCTCCTTCTAACATGATTTCTTGCTAACTTTTTCTTCTCATGGCAATCTAACTACTAACCACTAACCTATCTAACCACTTACTTGATAATCCACATGAATCGGGTTGCCTCTACAAGGCCTTGTTCTTGCAAGAGCCATTGATGGCCAAAGATGATGGATTCTAACATCTAACTTGCTAACTTGCTAACTTGCTAACCAAGCTAACTCTCTTTTATTTTCATGCTCTTTTATTCCATGCTTGTAGTGTAATGAGTGATGCTTGTAATAGCTTGTTCTTGTTGCAATGTTGTGATTGTTATGAACCATCCATGAGCCATGCTTTGTATTGCTTCTTGAAGATAAGGATTGTGATGGCCGAGGATCAAAATGTGAGGCAACTATCTCGAAGAGGTTAGCATGGTTAGTGGAGTACTTAGTAGTTAGTAGCCATGAGTTTTCTTTTACCTTTGTTTTAGAAATCGTTTTCAAGTTCCTCTTCTTATTTTCTTATCGACGTTTTCATCGCTCTCCTCACCTACCACATGCTTATTTTCATTTTCTCATTCTTTTTCATTCTTTCAACATAGAAGAATTGTTAACATCTGACGTGACTAGAGACTGTTAATGGTTCTATCGCCTCCCTTCCCTGTGGATACGACCCGTTAAGCCAATGCTATAACGGAAGTATCGAGGGTATACTAAGCACATTCGAGCTTTTCATCGATTTTACTAATACACATTTTGAGTGCTAGTTTCCACCCCGATCATGCATCATGCTTAATAATGTTCAAATATCATGTTTTTGTATTTCTATAAAGTTTAGGAAAATCAGATTTCCTATTGAAAAATCAAGTTTGATAAAAATATAAGTTTTGGTTTTTGATAAAATTGGCAAGACACAAAATGAATTGATATGATTGATATATGTCTTGAAAATTTTTATCACATGTTTATGTTTCAATATAAAATGTTAAAACAAGTTTTATAGAATTTTCAGAAAAAGATAAAAGATTTTTATAAAATATTTTTCCCAAATTTTCTGATCTTATTTTTTGTGCTGACAGGCTGGTCGGTCGACCGGGACGGTCGACCGCACCAAGGGACGGTCGACCGCACGGGTCGACCGACGTGCACAGACTTGTGCACGTCTGGCAGCACAGTGGTCCGGTCGACCGGACGGTCGACCGCTGCAGAGAGTTCTGCTCTCTGTTAGTTTGGGTCGACCGGGGCGGTCGACCGGTAGCTCCAACGGGTCAAAATATGACCGTTGGACAGTCGACCGGCCGGTCGACCGTTGCCTGTCAGAGCTGCCAGCTCAGCTCTAACGGCTAGTTTCTGTTTTGGCCTATATAAACCCCATCTCTTTGGGATTTTGGCTAAGGTTTCAAGGAGAAAAATTCCAGACTTTCTCTAGTGTTTAAAAGAGTTTTAAAAAGAGTTTTTAAGTCAAAAAGATTTCATCTTATTTGTTTTTGGGTTTTTGGAAAATTAAAGAAAGCTAGGGTTTGGGAGATTGTTTTGTTTTTCGTTTTCTATCATTTACAAGTGATTTCCCAAGTAGATTTTCTTTGTTGCTGGTTTCCAAAACACCTTGTTTCCACACTTGAGCTATCACCTATCCTAATCTATTAGGATCTTGTTTTTGTGGAAAAAGAAAAGAGAAAAGAAAGAAAGATTGTGTTTGTGGTCTTTGTAACCACTTCTTGTAAACCCTCCTTGCTTTTGTGAATCCCTCTTCGGTAGAGGTGATCGGAGTGGTATTGGTTTGGATCCCTCTTAGGTAGAGGTGATTGTGTTGGTTGTGAGCCTCTTCGGTAGAAGTGGTTGTTGTTGGTTGTTGGCCTCAGTGGAGGTTGTTGTTTGAGAGAGGAGTTTGGTACTCCTAGTGTTGTAACAAATCCTCTTCGGTAGAGGTTCCCTCGGTGGGAGATAGTGGATTGGAAATCCTACACGGTGGTGTAGGCGGGGATGTAGAGTGGGTACTCGAACCTCGAAATAAATCTTTGTGTTAGCGTTTGATCCAATTTCTCTCAACTCTACTCTCTTTACATTTGTGCAAAGCATCATACTTCATATCATATCATACTTGCTTGTGTTGAGCATATTTCATATTGCCTTGTATTATTTCATATTGCTATTCATTCTTATATGCTTGGCTTGATTGTGTGTGTGCCTCACTTGTACCTAATCAACAAGAGCTTCACATAGCGCCTCAACCCATATCTAGGGGAATCAAGAGGCGTTAGTCTAGACCTCGCAAGGGGAATTCGGCTACACTTGTTGATTGTATTAAGTGTGTTGCAAGATTTCCATTAGCTTCCGCATTTAGCGCACATAGTTTTGCAATTAGTCCTAGATTAGCACTTACACCTATTCACCCCCCTCTAGGTGTTTTTCAATTGGTATCAGAGGGTGCTCCTGATACTTAGGCTTAACATCCTAGGAGTGAGATCCATTTGGTTGCTAGTCTATTGTTGCATTTGCTTGTTTGCACACATTTAGTTTACCATGGCCTTCATGACCCCACCTATGTATGACCCTTCCAACATTCTTGTTTGGAAGACTAGGATGTCCATTTACCTACAAACCCTAGGTTACATGTTTTCCTTGCGGCTACCAAGAAATGCTATCTTGGTAATTGCATTCATATAGGGGCCAATGCACAAGCCCTTGAGGCTATTAGAAGCACACTTTCAAAAGAATATCTTATGCATGTTTCTAATATTGATTCCGCCTTTGCAGTGTGGAACAAATTGACAACAACCACCACCTCCGAGCTTCAAATGCAAATCCAAAAGGAAGAGGAATCTAGTGGAGACTCCGAGTCACAATGCTTCATGGTCCAAGGGAATGACTCCCTTGAGGTACAATCGGAACCATTAGATAGTGATGATGATTGCTCTAGTTCTTCTAATGATCATATTGATGCTCATGATTTAAATGAAGAACTATCTATTGTATGTGAAAAATTAATAGAAAAATATAAAGTTTTGAAAAAGAAAAGTCTAGAAATTGAAAAAGAAAATAAAAGTTTGCATTCTAGACTTGATGTTGTTTTGCAAGAAAAAGAGGAGATTTCTAATGAAGGGATTCATTAAAATCTCAACTTGATCTTGCACTTAAAGAAAATGAGTTTTTGAAAAATAAAAATGATTGTCATGTTCTTTTGAAGAAAAATGATAACTTGTCTTCAAAAGTTGATTTTATTTTAAAAGAGAATGTTGATTTGAAAAATAAAATTATTTCCATTTCAAATGATTTAGATGTGTGTTTGAAGAAAAATGTTGTTTTGAAAAATAAGATTGATGAACATGTTTGCCATGCTAGTGTATCTTCTTCATCTAGTCTACCTAATGCATGTACCTCTTCTTCTAGGATTAATGATGATATTTATATGTTAAAGAAGAGAGTAGATTGTTTGGGCTCCACTATGAGCAAATGTGCCATGAACCACACTCGCTTGGAAACCTTGGTTCGTAAGAAACAAGTTCCAACTTTTATGCATGCACACCTTCCACGGCATACACATGCTCCACACGGACACCATCAACACATGTATGCTCATGTGTACACATGTACACATTGTGGCCGAAAAGGCCATCTTGCTAATTTTGTTATGATAGATTAAATGTTTCAAATTTACCAAAGAAATTTATTTGGGTTAGGGAAGGGACTAACCCCCATGGACCCAACAAGATGTGGGTACCAAAGACCACCCCTCCTATTGTTTTTGATGTAGGTGTGGGCTCTCACATGACGTGAGAGTGATGACACCTTGGAGTGGATGCGTTCCGGACTTAAAGGAAATCAATTGGATGCATCACTTTCAAGGGAAGTTTTGGTGGAGATGACCACCATATTTTTGGAGACAAGGAGAGTTGCCTTTTAGGTTTTGGTAACAAATTCCTAACTCCCATTTATTGTTTACATGCTTTCATATTATTGTTTATAGCATGTTTTGATGCTTTATAACATGTTTTTGATGTCTATGGATTAGTATGTTCATTCCATGTTTATTAGATCCTTGACATACATGTATAGTATTTGAGACACGCATACTTATATGAACCCATACTTAGTGTTCTCACTTTTGTTTAAGCTATAATGTACATCATGAATCTAATACATGTGAATTTACATAGTAATCATGTTTTAGTTTTCTCATGATGATTTTTGTTGTTTTATGCTTTATGTGGTATTAACTAGTTTAGATGTAGATTTTATCAAAACTTGCATGTATGCATGTACACATAGTGAGAACAAATTGACTTTTATATGTTTGCACTTCATGCTCATTTGTACCCACTATATGCACATGTATAAGCTAGTTTTGATGATTCCTTCATTTATACTTGCTATGCCTATTTTCATGTTTTTACTTCATGTATATGTATTTTGAATTCAAACCTAATAAATATACATGTATACCCATGAGTCTTTTGCCTTCATGCAAATACTTTTAATAGACTCGTTTACGGTTGGGATATGTATGTATATTGTTAAATTTGGATGAATCATACATATACCTAGAAGTTTGATAAAAGAATTTTTGATGAATCTTTGCTTGTTTTATATAGCAAAATAATATTCGTGTTTGTTTTGATACTTCATGTTTTGAATATATGTTTAGATGTTAGTTTTCATTAAGACTAGGATTTATATTTGTACATATGATGGGCTACAAACAAATCTATATATGTTTGGGATTGAATGCTTGTTTGTTCCATTAGATGTGCTAGTATAGTTTAGTTTTGATGATTCATACATTTTAAACTTGTATTCCATTTTTGGTATTTGTTTTTATGATTATGAGTTTTCATTTCATGTATATGTGCATTTTGCCAAACTTGAAGATATACATGTATACCCCTTGAGTCATTTGCCTTTCATGCAAATATCTATTATGGACTCAAAGTGTGTTTAAGGGATATGTATGTATACTTCTTGTGTTGACAAATCATACATATACCTTGAAAAGAATTGGTATCAAATTGTTTTAATGAAAAGTTAAATTTTCATACTTTTCATGCTTTTCATGTTTTCTTTGAATTGGTATTTAAACTTCATGTATATGTTTACCTTGTCCAAACTATTAGATATACATGAATATCCTTTTTGAACCACGTGCCTTCATGCATATATCCTTGTGGACTCGTTTGTATCTTGGATATGTATGTATACTTTGGTTTGTATTAGACATACATATGCCTTGAAGATTAAATAATATTAATTTTTAGTTTTCTTGTTTAAAGGAATAATTGAACTTAATTGAACAAATTTTCATGATTGTGATCTCCATACTTGACTTGTACACTCACATTTATTATTTGCTCATGTTTTGTTTTCATGAGACATTTTTATGCTTAATTGGATTAGAGTGTTGATTATCGTGTGGATTTCATTTTTATGAAAAATGATTTGTATTTATTCCTTGCTTGAAGGATTTCGTACTAGTTAACAAAACTTTTCATTTTAACTAGTTCATATTCTTCGTTATAACATGAGATATACACTTGAACCTATTCTTTCAATTTGTATCATTGAACACTTTTAATTGGTATCAATTTTTGATCTTTTTGTATACTCATATATGTTTTGTATATGTATGCTTACTCTTTCAAGAATATCAATGTCAATTGGTATCTAATTTCATACGTATATATACTTGTTTATGCTAAGCTTGAAAAATTTCTATTGTTTGATTTGTTTTCAATTGGTATCTTAACAAGCTTATGCATATGTTTAGTTGGTATTTCATAAAGGGGGAGAAAATTTGATGTTGTCTTTCAATTGGTATTTGATTTTCACTCCCTTGCTTTATGTTAAAATATAGTTTCAAATTGGTATCATATGTTTAAAGAACACATTTCTCTTAATGATATCAAGATGTTTATGTTAAATGTTTTAAATTTGTATCTCAAAATTTTGTTTAAGAAAACATATTTATTTTACATTGCCTATATGTGTATAAATTCATGTTGAGTGTATCTTGTATTGAAGAGCTTGACAACTCTTCCTTATGTGGTACACGTGTGTAGGGGGAGCTTCACATCTCCTTTTATGCATTACATATTTTGTGTTATATGAATTAGGGCGTGTCTTCCTTTCTTCATGTAACTCATATGTGTAGGGAAGCTAACTTAGCGTCTTCCTCTTCAAGAATGTATATAGCATATAACATTTATTAATCTTTGTTTATCTTCATTTGGTATCAAGATGCTTCATTGACATATTTTTAATTGATATCATGTTTGTAGTCACCCCTTATTGACTTTGTTTTTTTTTTAGACAAAAGGGGGAGACCATTGTTTGCATTGTTTTGATTGACACAAAAAGGGGGAGAAAAATTTTTACCCTTCATTTATTTATAGTTTTTGAATGTTTACCCCTTTGTTGATGATTGACAAAAAGGGGGAGAATTATTTATGAGTTTTATATATTGCATAGTTATGTTTTTGCATATATTAAGTTTAACATAGTTTAATGTATGTTTATTGGTATCTAGAGCATCCAGAAAATGTTTATTTGTTAATTGGTATCTAGAGCATGCTTTGCTTTAAATATTTCATTGGTATCTAGAACCTTTATTGTTTATGCATATTTGTGCATTCATGTTTTTAAGAGCCTTCATTGCATATTATTATGTTTATTTGGCTATGCATGAGTTAAGGGGGAGCTTCTTTGAAGCTTTACTTTAATCCATGCATATATAACTCCATGAGTTTTGTCATCATCAAAAAGGGGGAGATTGTTGGCCCAAAGGCCTTCCACCCTAGTTTTGATGATGATTAACTCATGTAGTTATGTTTACTAATAATCTAGTATTGTTTAAGTTTCAGATCATTAACCAAGATATTAGTTGGTGATTAGCTTCAACAAGGTGTTTGGAAGCCTTCACAAGTGATTCCAGGGCTCAAGCTTCAAGATCACACTTTGCCTAGCCCATGGATGGAGTTTTGGAGCAAGTCAACTTGAAGATGAAGATCATCAAAAAAGACTTAGGTATCCATAGTTTAGTTTAGTGTGTTTTAGATCCATTTGTAAAGCTTAGTATAGTTGATATGCTCAAGTACACATACACACACATTTCATGATTTGGATTTTGGTTTTCATGAATAGTTTGATCAAAACAAGTTAACATGTTTTATATGTATATTAGATGTGCTCTATATACATACATGCTTATATGACTTATACAAACTTAGTTTGACGTACCTATTCATGTAGATTTATGTTTTGGTCTAAAACATATTTTTGAAATTAAAGAACAAAAAACTGTGATATATTTTGTGAATGTATATTGGACCTATGTCCATATGCATCATGCTTAATAATGTTCAAATATCTTGTTTTTGTATTTCTATAAAGTTTTAGGAAAATCAGATTTCCTATTGAAAAATCAAGTTTGATAAAATACAAGTTTTGGTTTTTGATAAAATTAGCAAGACACAAAAATGAATTGATATGATTGATATATGTCTTGAAAATTTTATCACATGTTTATGTTTCAATATAAAATGTTAAAACAAGTTTTATAGAATTTTCAGAAAAAGATAAAAGATTTTTATAAAATATTTTTCCCAAATTTTCTGATCTTATTTTTTGTGCTGACAGGCTGGTCGGTCGACCGGGACGGTCGACCGCACCAAGGGACGGTCGACCGCACGGGTCGACCGACGTACACAGACTTGTGCACGTCTGGCAGCACAGTGGTCCGGTCGACCAGACGGTCGACCGTTGCAGAGAGTTCTGCTCTCTGTTAGTTTGGGTCGACCGGGCGGTCGACCGGTAGCTCCAAGGGTCAAAATATGACCGTTGGACGGTCGACCGGCCGGTCGACCGTTGCCTGTCAGAGCTGCCAGCTCAGCTCTAACGGCTAGTTTCTGTTTTGGCCTATATAAACCCCATCTCTTTGGGATTTTGGCTAAGATTTTCAAGGAGAAAAATTTCAGACTTTCTCTAGTGTTTAAAAGAGTTTTAAAAGAGTTTTTAAGTCAAAAAGATTTCATCTTATTTGTTTTTGGGTTTTTGAAAAATCAAAGAAAGCTAGGGTTTTGGGAGATTGTTTTGTTTTTCATTTTCTATCATTTACAAGTGATTTCCCAAGTAGATTTTCTTTGTTGCTGGTTTCCAAAACACCTTGTTTCCACACTTGAGCTATCACCTATCCTAATCTATTAGGATCTTGTTTTTGTGGAAAAAGAAAAGAGAAAAGAAAGAAAGATTGTGTTTGTGGTCTTTGTAACCACTTCTTGTAAACCCTCCTTGCTTTTGTGAATCCCTCTTCGGTAGAGGTGATCGGAGTGGTATTGGTTTGGATCCCTCTTAGGTAGAGGTGATTGTGTTGGTTGTGAGCCTCTTCGGTAGAAGTGGTTGTTGGTTGGTTGTTAGCCTCGGTGGAGGTTGTTGTTTGAGAGAGGAGTTTGGTACTCCTAGTGTTGTAACAAATCCTCTTCGGTAGAGGTTCCCTCGGTGGGAGATAGTGGATTGGAAATCCTACACGGTGGTGTAGGCGGGGATGTAGAGTGGGTACTCGAACCTCGAAACAAATCTTTGTGTTAGCGTTTGATCCAATTTCTCTCAACTCTGCTCCCTTTACATTTGTGCAAAGCATCATACTTCATATCATATCATACTTGCTTGTGTTGAGCATATTTCATATTGCTTGCATTATTTCATATTGCTATTCATTCTTATATGCTTGGCTTGATTGTGTGTGTGCCTCACTTGTACCTAATCAACAAGAGCTTCACATAGCGCCTCAACCCATATCTAGGGAATCAAGAGGAGTTAGTCCAGAGCCTCGCAAGGGGAATTCGGCTACACTTGTTGATTGTATTAAGTGTGTTGCAAGATTTGCATTAGCTTCCGCATTTAGCGCACATAATTTTGCAATTAGTCCTAGATTAGCACTTACACCTATTCACCCCCCTCTAGGTGTTTTTCATATTTAAGATAATATATATTATATATTACAAAATACATTTTTAAAATATATTTTATATTGTCCATGTATCAGGACAGTCGACAGCCTTGCTTAGCAGTCGATTGCTGATACATGTGTGTGGCTAGTTGCAGCTCAGCTGTCGACAGCCACTCGGAGCTGTCTGAAATCACCTATAGGGGGTGAATAGGTGATATGCTAATCAATGCAGAAATTAAAACTTAATAAAAAATACAACGACACAATAAATAAATCAAACTCTACAAACAAAAAAGAAGCAATATACCTGGTGAGGTCTCTAAACTTCTCCTTATGAATCCTTTTAAAATGAGAGTTGAAGTCACAATTGCTTTCTTGGTTTAAACGAGTGCAAGCATATAAAACAATATCAACATAAACAAGAATGACAATTAAGCATAAGCATAAGAGTGATATAATATCATGCATATAATATTGAGCACAATTAATAAATATGAAAGATATAAATAAATTTGAGTTGAGAGAGAAAGTTGAGCAATAGCAAACATGGGAGATTTATTTTGAGGTTCAAGTAACTTGTTTTATGTCGCTGCCTTCACTGCAATGAAAGGTTTTTACTATATACAATCTCGCAAGATAACTCTGTGTTGCAACACTTACAAACTCCCTTAAGAATTCTTGGACCTATAAGTCCTTCACTCGTTCCTGCAAGAACTTCTCCACGCGTGCCTACGAGCTTGATCGAGGTCGCAACCTCCAATAACTTACTATTTACATTTGAAACAGCTTGTGATCAACTCTTGACCACAAACAAAACTCTTTTACAAACCTAACTTATAAAATAGACAAGAATTTGAAAGCTTAAGTGTGAGCAATAGAAAACTACATATTTGGAATTGAAAATTTCAAGAAAAACTTTTTCACAAAAGATTTATAATGAGAATCTGGAAAACATTTTGGAAAACTTGTTGTTTAATGCTCTCTAATCACTCCTATATATAAGAGTAGGATAGAGAATAAAACTTGTCAGTCCAGCAATGAAAAACATGTTAAAAACATGAAATAAGATTAAAATGAATCTGGACAGGTTTACACAAGAAAATAGTTGTTGGGAAATAAAATTGGTAAGTTGATGTGTGGCTATCGACAACAGGCTCATGCCTGTCAACAAACTGTCTCAACAGTTAAAGTTTTCAAAAATAACACAAGCACAGTTGATAATTAGGGATGATTGTCGAGAGACTGAGACATACTCAGTCTTTGTTGAGCCCCCCTGTCGATAGCTATTCAAAGCTGACGATAACTGAAACACTCTCAGCATTGTGCACACCAATGTCAGCAGTCAACATCAGCTTATAGCCATTGACTATCCTGATTCTCTGGATAGTTAAAACATATGTTTGAAAACCCATTTAAAATCAAATAAATTTCTATAAATTCAACAAAAGTAATTTCATATAAATACTTTAGAGCACCAATATGTATGATTAAAATGAATGTACACCTAGAGGGGGGAGGGTGAATAGGTAAGATGCTAATCAAATGCAAAAATTCAACAATTAAAATAAATAATTAAATGGTCAACCAAAAAATAAGAAGTGAAGTTGGATAGCCAATTAAGGGCTCTAACCTTCTTCTCTAACCTCCTCTAGATAAAGAGTTGAGGTACATAATTGCCTTCTTATTTAAATAAGGAATACTAACAAGTATGAATGATGCAAGCAATAATAGTAAGTAGAGTGAAGTGCAATTAAAGTAATAACACAAGTATAAGCAATAGAGTAAGAGTGAAAGTGAGAGAAATGGTAATCACAAATACAAAATAATTATTTCGAGATTCGAGCAACTTGCTCTACATTCCCATCTTCATCGCGTGAAGGATTTTCACTATGCACTTAAGATCTTTCAGAAAAAAACTATAATGATCTACACAAGACCCGGAGTTACAACTCTAACCTTCAATCCTCTACATAAGAGGTAGCATAAAGTCAATGAAGTTTACAAACTCTTGGTGATCACAAAGTTTACAAAACCCTCTCTTTTTAACTTTCTAGAGTATAGAATGAGATATGAAGCTCAAAAAATTTGTGTGAGAGAAAATTTAGTTTAAAAGTGAATTTGAGAGCTTAAACTTGTAGAAACTGATTTAAAATTAACACCTCTTGAAACTTAAAAACTAGAAAATTCTCTCTTCGAAAAAAACATGATTTTCTTTAATAAATTTGTAAAAATTTGTATTTAATCCTCTACAAACGAACCATATATATAGGCAATAGGTAAAAGTCATTAGAGGAGTAAACCAGGGTACTAGATGGATGATTAGACCTAAAAATTGCAAAAATATCTATTGGAGAAAAGTCAAAATCTATCAGATTTGAAAACTAGTCGTTTCTGTAGCATAGATAGACTGTCGGTCAACCGGCCGGCTAATTTAAAACTAGGCATTGTAAATCGGTCATTAGGTCAACCGATCCTCCCAATAATAATTAAGGATCCATAAAAATTTGTCAATCAATCGACTGGCCAGTCAATCGAAGCTCTAACAGAAACTTCATGTTTTGAAAACTTGTCTGTCGATTGATTGCCCTGTGGACTGAAATTAAAACTAGATAGCTGCCATTTGGTGATCGACCGGTTCGTCGACTGAAAAATGTGCACAAAGGTCGACTGCTCGGTCGACCAGTAGCTGTGCATATCCTTTGTATATAGGGTGGTCGACCAACCTACCCCAAAAATCATTTTAAAGATAGTTTTTGAAATAGAACAGATTTTTTAATAATTTGTATATGTGTAAAATTAGTTTTGGCAATATTTTGGCTATGAGATACATGCATATAACTAGTAATAAATTTGAAAAAAATATAGAACATGTATCAAAAGCTATTTTGTAAAATATGTTTAAAACGCCAAAAATCAAAAACTATATATTGAAATCATGTATGTGTATGTGTATTCTCGAGCATCAATTTAACCCCCTACACTTAAACATTCTAATTTTACATAGGTTCTTCAAGTCTTCAAGTCTCTTTCAAGTGGGCTTCTCCAAAATTCAATTGTTGATCGTCCGAGCTTGAATCCCATCCTTGAGTAAACTTGAGTAATTCAATACCCTCTTTTTTAGGAAGAATGAAACTAAATCTTCTTGAACCGTAAAAAGCTTAAATACGCTTGAACTTAATTAGTACCTCATAATTACATGAGTATATAATCATCAAAATAAGAAACTATTGTGATTGTAACCTTGGGCCAATAATCTCCCCCTCTTTGATGATAACAAAACACAAGAGTTATTTATCAAAAAATAATATGAAGAGCTTGAAAAGCTCCCCCCCTCAAATTATGCTTATTTGAATTCAAGTTCAATATGGCTAATAGATTTATGTCAATATAATCAAGTCACATGTATGCCTATAAACTTTTTTAACAATTTAGAACAATATGCAAACATAGCCATCCATCCATGTCTCCTTCGACTAACAAAATATGCAAAAAAATAAATAGTACTTGACTAACTATTGCACAAAACATGGGTAAATGAATTTAAGATATATAAAAATATTTAAAACAAAATAACTACAAATTCTTCTCCCTTTTTGTTAACATAAAAAAGGAGCAAATTGATTGATATAAACATGTGCAGAAAAATACAAAGTTTAGAATAGTGCAATGTTCTCAATTCTACCGCCATAACAAGTGGCTATGCGGGTCATGATCCACAAGGAGGGACTTGCGATGAAAGCTTTTAGTACGTTTTTTTAAGTTACTTAAATCGGTTAAAAGTTTTTCTATTTTTTAAAAAGAAAGAAAATAAATCTTTGGTTAAATTAGGAAGAAAGTAGAGATAGAAAAAGATGGTGATTGTTGGAGTTTCAAAACTAAGTTAAAAAGAAATAAAAAGAAAGAGTTGATTTAAGATGTATGTTCTACACTAAGAAATGAAAAGAAAGAAAAATTAAAATACTTACTTTCTTCTTTTAGACAATGACTTACCTTAGATCGTTGGCTTGTTTACCTTGATCCGGAGGTGATCAATGCATAACCCATAAGATATAATTCAATCTCCATTCATATTACATCATCAAGGCTTCATCGAGTAAGTATGAAATGATATGAACATAGGGAGGAATTCATCATCATAAGCTATCATTGTCACTCACAAAGAGAAGGCAATACCGATGCTATTCTACCCACTTGGATTATCACCAAAACCAAAAATAAAAAAGTATAACAGAAAAAAAAAGAGAACAAAAATATAACTTTTGATTCAATGGAGTAATAATGAAAGAAAAGAAGAAACTTACAACGGTGTTACTCTCAGTATAATCTTCACTCTCATTTTCTCATGAAACTCTTCTCTCCTCTAAGTTACATAAATAAATCTGAAAATTACATAAAAGAAAAAAAGAACCCGAAGCTAAAATAGAGTAAACATCTAGCCTAAAATCTATCTCTACTCAATCATGCATATTTGCCTTTGAGTACTTTAGTATTTGTAGGCATAATGGAAGAGGTAAGGGAGTTATAAGATAGAGGGAGCATTACCTCCCTCTAACTACCTAAAAAAGCCTCAGAAACACGACTTGGGCTGCATTTTTGAGGCCTGGATGTGGCCAGGTGGCCACATTCAAAGAGTGTATGACTCTAGATCATGTTTCATCTCCTTTTACCCAACTGGTTATTCATTTTGGTCTCTGGATTTGATAATATCACTATTGATCTTCAGCTAACCAAAAGGGTTTGTAGGAATCTGAATTTTAACCAATTTATATTTGGTGTGATCTTCTGTTTTGCTCTGATCTTCAGCTTATCTCCTGAATATTTGTCCTAATCCTTGATTTTTCATTTAAATCAGAAATTTAAATGGGCTTTTAGGCTCATTTCTTTTCCATTTCCTTTTGGGCTTGTACACATTTAAACAATAAATATGAATAAATAGCAGATTTTATTAAGATGAAATATGAGAATGTGACAATGAATATGCAATATCAGTAATCAATCATTACCCCACACCTATTTTTTGCTTCTCTTTTAGCAAAACAAAGAAAATAGAGCTAATCTAATCTAACACACTTTCGTAGGAATCATGGTTGCACTTAGCATGTGCAACGAGCCATTAAACCTCTAGGTTATCCCTAGAGGATGAGTTTTGTATCGTAGAGTGTTCAGTGAGTTACACTCACAAAATTCAAAAAGAAAGAGAAACAAAGTGTTAGTATTTTGGTAATATTTGAAAAGACAAGGAAATATTTGAAGTATTATTATAAAAACTCAAGTAATCTATAAGCTATAGAAAAACTGAACTTCTCATTCCTAAAATAGTTTCTTATTCAAAAACTTGTTATCAATTAAGATATAAGGTGTCAAACTGCATTTCTTATCTAGTCCATTATTTTACCCTAAGTTATATGCATCTTCATGACCGTGAAATTTTGACTCGGGTTTCTTTCACTCTATCTCTTATGCTTATTTTTCATATTTTTGGTGGTAATATCCTTATTTCTATTAGGCTTTCTAATCTGCCAATATAGCGAGCCTTAGGTCGGTGACTCCCAAACCAGACGTTCTTAGGGCACCGGTTGAAAAAACACCCCAAGGACTTAAGGTCTCGAGCAAACAAGGTAACAAAACTAAGAATTTTATTAATTATATAGATCGCTCTAGGCATGAATATTTATACTTTATGAGACACAAATGCTCAACTTAATCCGAGGATTTTATATATATATGTGTGTGTGTGTGTGTGTGTGTTGGCCCAGAGGCCCTTCACTCTGGTTTTGATGATGATTAACTCATATAGTTATTGCTTACTAATAATCTTATGATATTTAGTTTTAGATATTTGATCAAGATATTAGTAGGTGATTAGCTTCAACAAAGAAGTTTTGGAGCTAACACATGTTGATTCAAGAGCTCGCGCGTAAGGATCGCACATTGCACTCGGTTGGAATCAAGCGCGGTGAATCACGTTTGGATCGAGTCTACATTGAGAAGGAGTTCTACAAGAAGACTTTAGTATTGTGTTTAGTTTAAGATTGTGTTTAGATCTTGTGTAAAGATTAGATGGTGTTGATATGCTCAAGTACACACACACAAGTTTCAATTTGTTTGGCTTTCAGTTTAACCGGTTTCGATTTTCACATATATAGTTTTCATGAATAGATAGAATCAAAACAAGTTTCCATTATTTAATATATATTAGATTTGATCTATATACATCTATGCTTCATCTATTTAGAAAAACTTATTTTGAAAAGTCTATTTCATGAGTTTGGAGTTTTATATTTAAACAAAACTTATTTTTGTATTTAATATTAAAAATATTGATATAATATCTTTCATGTATATTAGATTCTATCCATATACAACATGCTTAAAAGTTGTTTCAATATCATGTTTTTGTATTTGAATGAGTTTTGGAGAAAACGGTTTTCCATTTCAAAAATCTAGGTTTTGGAAAATACGGATTTTAGTTTAAGGTAAATTTTCAAGAACACAAAAATGGTTCAAATTGTTTATAATATGTGTTGAATTTTACTAACACATATTTATATTTCAAAGATCTTATAAGAACTAATTTTTGTGGAATTTATGTGATTTTATGGGATTTAATCAAAGGTAAAAAAACAAGTTTTCAATCCCTAAAAAATTTGACCTGGCTGTCTGCCGGTCGACCGGACTGGTCGACCGCAGCAGAAGTCGAAGTCGGTGACGGTCCGGTAGACCGACGTGCATAGACGTGCACGCAGCCATGGACTGGTGGGCCGGTCGACCGGGCGGTCTCGACCATCCAGAGAGCTCTGCTCTCTAGAAATGGCCCGGTCGACCGGCCAGTCGACCGGCAGAGAGCTGCTGCTCTCCATATCCAATCCCAGTCGACCAGGCGGTCGATCGGTGGCACAACGATCATAAAATGGCTGTTGGGCGGTCGACCGGCGGCGTCGACCAGAAGGGAAAATCTACCTTTTCTTGCTGCCAACGAGCAGAATTGTTGGGGTTATAAATACCCTACATTCTTGAGCTGTTTTGAATAAGTTTTTCAAGAGCAAAATTCTCATTCTTTCTACTATTTAAATACATGTTTTTAAAAGAGTTTTGAGCCAAAATATTGATCTTTATTTGTTTTAAAGAGTGTTGAAAAATTTAAAGAAAAAGAAAGTCTTTGGGAGTTGTTTTGATCTTCATTTATATTTCAATATAGAGTTTTTCTCAATAGTTTTTCTTTGTGATTTTGATTTTCAAACTCTTTGTTTTTCTCACACTTGAGCTATCATATCTATCCTATCTATAGGATCTTGTTTAGTGAGAAAATTGGTTTGTGGTTTGTTGAAACCACCAAGTGTTATAAACCCTCATCTTTGCTTGGCTTTGTGCCTTTCCCTCTAAGTGTAGAGAAGGTTGTGCAATTGGGTTGCTAGTATCCCTCTAAGTGTAGAGGTGATTGAGTTTGTTGGTATCCCTCTAGTGAGAGGTTGATATTGTTGGCCCAAAGGCCTATCACCCTAGTTTTGATGATGATCAACTCATGAAGTTATGTTTACTAATGATCTTGTGTTTAATTAGTGACAGATTCATTATCAAGATCTTAGTAGGTGCATAGCTCAACAAAGGATAAAATGTCAAGATTTGGAGCTAGCACGGGTGTGATCCAAGGAGCTTTTGGATCAAGCTTGGACAAGTCAAGAAGATGAAGACTTGCGTCTAGGTATAAGATTTTGTTTTTGTTTTAGAGTAAAATGTAAAGGATAGATAGTTGGTGGATGCTCAAGTACATATACACACACATTCTTGATAGTTTTGTTTTACAAAAGATTTTCTAGTTTAGAAATACTATTTTGGTTTTTGGTATTTCTCATATACTTATCTTTTAACCAAAACCAAGTTTAGAGCTTTATGACAAAAACATAGATATTTCATTATGATTGTGTAGTGGATCATATCCATACACACTATGCCTTAAAAGTATATCTTGTTTTTGTATTTGATGAAGATTTAGAAAAGACTTTCATTTTGGAAAAACATAGTTTTGGTTTTTGGTATTCAAAGTTATATGTTTCAACCAAAGCCTTATTTAGAGCTTAATGCCAAAAACATAGATATTTCATCTTATTGTGTAGTGGATCATATCCATACACACTATGCCTTAAAATGAATTATAATATCTTGTTTTTGTATTTAAAGATGTTTTGGAAAAATAAAGTTTAGAAAAACATGTTTTGAAAAATACAGTTTTTATTATGAGCCAAATATTTCCAAGTTACAAAAATAGTCCAATCTTTATAACATGTCTTGATTTTGTGCAAGCATGTTTGTATATCAAAGTATATTGGCTAAACTATTTTTGTAGATTTTTAAGTATTTTATGGGATTTTATTTGAGCCAAAAAGACTAACTTTTTAATCCCAGAAAACTGTTTCAGGCTTCAGATAAGTCGACTTGCTTCCTATATATAGTCGACTAATCCTGAAGTCGGCCGACCGGACCGTCGACCGACGTGCACAGATGTGCACGCCTTTGTGCACTGGAGGACGGCCGACCGTGCCGGTCGACCGCTCCAGAGAGCTCTGCTCTCTGGAAATTCGGCCGACCGTACGGGTCGACCGACAGAGAGTTCGACTCTCAGCTCCAGTGGGTCGGTCGACCTGGCGGTCGACCGTGGCTCCAACGGTCGGATTTCTAACAGTTGGCGGTCGACCGCACGGGTCGACTGGCAGCTCTGACAGACGCCAATGGCTATATTTTTCTGGCCTATAAATTTGAGGGTCTTGTCATTGTTTTGCTATAAGATTTTGGAGACCTTTAGAGTCAGTTTTTCCTATTCTTTCAGAAGAGAGTTTTCTCCACAAAATAGAGAGCTAATACTTCCAATCCAAAGGGAGTTTTATTTAGAGTGTGTTAAAAAGAGAATTCTTGAGTTTTTCACCATAGCTTTCATCCTTGTTTTTCTCACACCACACTTGAGCTATCCATTGATTATTCATCCTATAGGTGTGTTGTAGTGAGATTGTTTTTAGGTGATCAAAGTGTTGTGATCACCAAAGACTTCTTCTTGTACTTTGAGGAGGCGAACGTGTGTGTCCGCGTTGTTTTGAGTTCGGGTGCGGACTCGGTTGTTTTGAGGTGCGGCCTCGGCGAGCCGGTGGGCTTGCGTGTGTACGGGACTAGGAGTCCGAGGGCTTGTAGGTGTTGCGGCACCGATGAGAGATCCATTGGATCTTGCATAGTGGAAATCCTTCGTGTGTCGAAGGCGGGGATGTAGAGCAAGTGTGCTCGAACCTCGAAACATACCCTTGTGTTTGCGATTGCCTTTTCTCTCTCTCTCCCTTACTTGTTTATTTCTTGCATTCAATTATTGACTTTACATTTATTTGCATGATATATTCCTGTGCTCATATTGATATATTGTTTGGGATTGTTTGCTAACACTTGTATTTACCAAGAGAGCCAACGCGGCACCTCAAACCATTCAAGGGGAATCTAGAGGAGTTTGTCCAGAGCCCTTCACGTGGAATTCGGCAACACTCTTTGGTTATACGTGGTGTTTAGTGTAAAAGTTTTAATTAGGTCATAATTGTTTTTAGCTTCCGCATTATTTGCATCATTAGGCATTAAGTGACCATTAGATTAGCCTTCACCTATTCACCCCCCCTCTAGGTGAACCTTCAATTGGTATCAGAGCTTGGTACTCTGATTTGGGTCTAAAACACCTAGAGTTAAAGATCCTCTTTTTTAGGCTAATCACAATATTTGTACACAACCATGAGTTCATGTCACCACCTACCTTTGACATTATAACATCCAAATTTGGAAGGTTAAGATGTCATTGTACCTCAAAGTCTTAGGCATACATATTTATCATGCCATATCTAATGATTCATATTGTTCAAATGGTAAGAATTTTGAGGCTAATGCAAAAGCCCTTCATGCTCTTAAATGTACCCTAAATGATGAATATCTTTCTAGGGTTTCTAATGTTGAATCGACTTTTGTAGCTTGGAACATCATCACCTCCCTGGCGAAAAGGATCTATACTATGTCGGGAGTGATTCGGACGTTGGAAGCGACACCTCCCAACGTGTGCTATATGGTCCAAGGGATAACCACCTTGAGGTAACTTCCGAATCCGAGGATGAGGATAATAACATGTCATATGATGAGCTATCTACTTTTTGTCAACTATTGCTTGAGAATATGACATGATTAAGAAAGATAATAAAAATTTGAAAAAAGAAACTTATTACATGCATATAGAACAAGATTCATTTAAATCTAACATTGCATGTAGAAAAAGAAAATGAGTTTTTGAAAAATGAGAATGTTTCCCTCATGTCTAAATTGAATGATTTATGTGAGGGAATATGTCTTTGAAAAATAAAATTGCTTTGGTGGAAAAAAAAAAGAAATTGTTTTTCAAGAAAATTCTTGTTTGAAAGGAAAAATTTTTGAAAAAGAAAAAGAAAAAGAAAAAGTTTCTAAAAAGAAAAAGACTTTTGATCATGCTTTACATGCCACCACTTCTATTGATCAAAATGAAGTAAATGTTTTGAAAAATAGGATTAATTGTTTGAGCTCTACTTTGAGCAATTGTGCATTTAATCATAAGAAATGGACTCCTTGTTTTCAAAGAAACAAACTCCACACATTCATGCACAACATCATCATGCATATGCTTATGTTGCACGTCACAATCATACACATACACATAAGCATACTAAGGTGTACAAATGTACACATTGTGGCCGCAAAGGCCATTTAGCAAAATATTGTTATGATAGATTAGATCATTTTATTTTGCTAAGAATAAGAATTTTTTGGGTGTCTTACAACAAGACTAACCCCAAAGGACCCAAGAAAATATGGGTACCAAACCCCCACCATTTGCTTTTGATGTAGGTGAGGGATCTCACAAAATGTGAGAGGATCGGTGCCTTGGTAGTGGATGCACATGGATTGGATGGACACACTTTAGACGCATCGCTATCAAGGAGTTTTGGTGGGACGCCACCATATTTGGAGTTTTGGAACATAGTTCCTTGGTTGGTAACTATTTCTAAACTCTTAGATTATATACATGCTTTTTTCTTTTATGACATCGTATAGCATGTTCATGATTTATGTATTTTTGTGCTTCATGTGGTATTTACATGCTTAGATGTAGAATGTGTCAAACTTGCATTTATCATATATGAATAGTGAACTACAATTGACTCATATATATTTGAACTTCATGCTCATTTGTATCCACTATATGCATATGTATAGACTAGTTTTGATGATTCTCTTTTATACATGTTTTTGCCTATTTTTATGTTTTTACTTCATGTATATTGTATTTTTATCCAAATCTAATAAATATACATGTAACCCGTGAGTCTTTTGCCTTCATGCAAATACCTTTAATAGACTCTTTTTATGTTTGGGATATGTATATGTGTATTGTTAGTTTGGATAAATCATACATATACCATGAAGATTAGTGTTTTAATAAAAAAATGATTTTTTTTTTTTGTGACTTATGATTTTTTTTGAGCTTCAATGTCTATTTTCATGAAAATGCTATTTCATGACTTTTGAACACTCACACTTATTTCTTTTGTCATGACTTTGATTCATGAACATATTTTTGAGCTTCATAGATCGAGTAGGTCAATTCTTGTATTTGGTATGATTCATGAAATACATTTGCTTTGATTTCATGTTTTGAAGGATCTTTAACTAGTTTTTCAAAAATTGTTTTTAACTAGTTATTATTCTTCATTTGGAAGAGATTTTCAATGCTAAAATATTTTCAAATCTATTTTGAAAAACCCCTACCATTTATGGGAGGATGGATGGGCGATTATGCCTTGTATGCTTCATTGAAAATCTTCTATCTTGAGCATATGAAGGGTGGTAGGTTATGAGTTATACACTTGATCTTATTGTTATGTCTATGGTATCTTTGAATCGTTTCAATTAGTATCAATATGAACTTATTTTTTGTATATACTCATATTTTGTTTCTTATATATGTATGTATCAATTTCAATGGTAAACTCATTTCATACATATATATGATTTTTATGTGCTTAACTTTCAATTGATTCACATTTTTAAAGCACAAAGTTTATGATGAAAAATAAAATTTTTGATCATATGTTTACTATTGGTATCAATATGTTTCAACTTCATATTGTTAAATGTCAATTGGTATCAATATGTTTTATTATAATGATTATTTTCAATTAGGTATCTTAAAATTTGATTGTTTTACAAGAGCTCTGATACCTTTAAAAATTTTTGTTTAAGAAAAATTAAAAAAAAATGTTTTGATATGTATTTCTTATATGCAAGGAGAGCTTAACATCTCTTCTACATATAGTTCATGTTGAGTATATATAAATTGAGGAGCTTGACAACTCTTCTTTATATGATATACGTGTGTAGGGGGAGCTTCACATCTCCTCTTATGCATACATAATATGCGTTATGTGAATTAGGGCTTGTCATCCCTCTTTCATGTAATGTATATGTGTAGGGAAGCTAACTTAGCGTCTTCCTCTTCATGAATGTATATCGCATATAATCCTTTATTGATTTAAGTTTACCCATTATTGATCTCTTTGCTTTTGACAAAAAGGGGGAGAAAAATTTGTTTGATTTGATTTTTACTTTGAACCCTTTGTTGATGATTGACAAAAAGGGGGAGAAGTATTTAAGTTTATATGCATGTTTTCATTGCTTAAGGGGGAGAAGAAGTATTTGTCTTCCTTGTTATTTATGCATATATGTTTGTATTGCAAATAGGAGAAAAAGATTTTGATTTTTGCTTGTTGCATGTTTTATCTCCATACTTGCATACATATTCATGTGCCTCATTGCCATATCTATTATTCATTTGTCTATGCAAGAGTTAAGGGGGAGCTTCCTTGAAGCTTTACTTTAATCCATGCATATATAACTTCATGAGTTTTGTCATCATCAAAAAAGGGGAGATTGTTGGCCCAAAGGCCTATCACCCTAGTTTTGATGATGATCAACTCATGAAGTTATGTTACTAATGATCTTGTGTTTAATTAGTGACAGATTCATTATCAAGATCTTAGTAGGTGCATAGCTCAACAAAGGATAAAATGTCAAGATTTGGAGCTAGCACGGTGTGATCAAGGAGCATTTGATCAAGCTTGGACAAGTCAAGAAGATGAGAAGCCTTCAAGTGAAGACTTCAAGAAGATGAAGACTTGTGTCTAGGTATAAGATTTTGTTTTTGTTTTAGAGTAAAATGTAAAGGATAGATAGTTGGTGGATTGCTCAAGTACACACAATACACACACACTCTTGATAGTTTTTGTTTTACAAAAGATTTTCTAGTTTTAGAAAATACTATTTTAGTTTGGTGTTTCTCATATACTTATCTTTTAACAAAACCAAGTTTAGAGCTTTATGACAAAAACATAGATATTTCATTATGATTGTGTAGTGGATCATATCCATACACACTATGCCTTAAAAGTATATCTTGTTTTTGTATTTGATGAAGATTTAGAAAAGACTTTCATTTTGGAAAAACATAGTTTTGATTTTGGTATTCAAAGTTATATGTTTCAACCAAAGCCTTATTTAGAGCTTAATGCCAAAAACATAGATATTTCATCTTTATTGTGTAGTGGATCATATCCAAACACACTATGCCTTAAAATGAATTATAATATCTTGTTTTTGTATTTAAAGATGTTTTGGAAAAACAAAGTTTAGAAAACATGTTTTGGAAAATACAGTTTTTATCATGAGCCAAATATTTTCAAGTTACAAAAATAGTCCAATCTTTTATAACATGCCTTGATTTTGTGCAAGCATGTTTGTATATCAAAGTATATTGGCTAAACTATTTTTTGTAGATTTTTAAGTATTTTATGGGATTTTATTTGAGCCAAAAGACTAATTTTTTAATCCCAGAAAACTGTTTCAGGCTTCAGATAAGTCGACTTGCTTCCTATATATAGTCGACTAATCCTGAAGTCGGCCGACCAGACCGGTCGACCGACGTGCACAGATGTGCACGCCTTTGTGCACTGGAGGACAGCCGACCGTGCCGGTCGACCGCTCCAGAGAGCTCTGCTCTCTGGAAATCTCGGCCGACCGTACGGGTCGACCGACAGAGAGTTCGACTCTCAGCTCCAGTGGGTCGGTCGACACCCGGCGGTAGACCGTGGCTCTAACGGTTGGATTTCTGACCGTTGGCGGTCGACCGCACGGGTCGACCGGCAGCTCTGACAGACCCCAACGGCTATATTTTTCTGGCCTATAAATTTGAGGGTCTTGTCATTGTTTTGCTATAAGATTTTGGAGACCTTAGAGCCAGTTTTTCCTATTCTTTCAGAAGAGTTTTTCTCCACAAAATAGAGAGCTAATACTTCCATCCAAAGGGAGTTTTATTTAGAGTGTGTTAAAAAGAGAATTCTTGAGTTTTTCACCATAGATTTCATCCTTGTTTTTCTCACAACACACTTGAGCTATCCATTGATTATTCATCCTATAGGTGTGTTGTAGTGAGATTATTTTTAGGTGATCAAAGTGTTGTGATTACCAGACTTCTCCTTGTACTTTGAGGAGGCGGATGTGTGTGTCCGCGTTGTTTTGAGTTCGGGTGCGGACTCGGTTGTTTTGAGGTGCGGCCTCGGCGAGCCGATGGGCTTGCGTGTGTACGGACTAGGGAGTCTGAGGGCTTGTAGGTGTTGCGGCACCGAGGAGAGATCCATTGGGATCTTGCAAAGTGGAAATCCTTCGTGTGTCGAAGGCGGGGATGTAGAGCAAGTGTGCTCGAACTCGAAACATACCCTTGTGTTTGCGATTGCCTTTTCTCTCTCTCTCCCTTACTTGTTTATATCTTGCATTCAATTATTGACTTTACATTTATATGCATGATATATTCTTGTGCTCATATTGATATTGGCTTGGGATTGTTTGCTAACACTTGTATTTAACACAAGAGAGCGCAACGCGGCACCTCAACCCATTCAAGGGGAATCTAGAGGAGTTTGTCCAGAGCCCTTCACGGGGAATTCGGCAACACTCTTTGGTTATACGTGGTGTTTAGTGTAAAGTTTTAATAGGTATAATTATTTTAGCTTCCGCATTATTTGCATCATTAGGCATTAAGTGACCATTAGATTAGCCTTCACCTATTCACCCCCCCTCTAGGTGAACCTTCAGATATTGTGTTGCCTTTGTGACTTTTCTCTAGTGAGGGGTTGTATTTGTTGAAAGAGGAATTGTGTACTCCCAAGTTGTATTTGCCAAATCCTCAGTGGAGGTCCTAGTGTGGAAAGTCCTGTGTAGACGCTATAGTGGAAATCCTTCTGTGTGAAGGCGGGGACGTAGAGCTGGATGCTCGAACCTCGAAACATATCCTTTTGTTTGCGTTGATCCACTATCTCTAACTTCTCTCTTATATTGTGCCTTGCATCATTTCAATTTTTCATTCATACTTATATGCTTGGTATTGTTTGTTTGTGTGCCATACTTGTGTTAAACTAGAGAGCTTTATATAGCACCTCAACTCTTATTCAGAGGAATCAAGAGGAGTTAGTTCCAGAGCCCTTCACCGAAAATTCAGCTACACTCTTTGGTTACACTAAGTGATTGCAATTAGTTTTTAATTCCGCATTATTTGCCATTAGATTAGCTATACACCTATTCACCCCCCTTCTAGATATACTTTCAATTGGTATCAGAGCCTACGCTCCTGATATTAGTTTAATACCTAGGAGTGAGATCTTGGTTGCTAATCTAGTTTTGCATTTGCACACATACTTGTTTAGACACACTCATGGATTGCTGGCCCCCTTGACCCCTCCCAGGTATGATGTTCCAATATTGACATATGAAAATTTAGGATGAGTATGTACCTAAAAACCCTAGGTTTGCATGTTTTCCTTACCGCTATCAAGAAATCCTATCTTGGTAATAGCAAGCATATAGAAGCCAATGCACAAGCCCTTGAGGCTTCTCATTATGATTCTGCCTTTGCAGTGTGGAACACCTTGATCTCTCCCGCGCTACAAACGCCAAACATTATGAAGAGGAATCTAGTGGAGGAGAATATGAACAACAATGCTACATGGTCCAAGAGAATGACTCCCTTGAGGTAAATTCGAAAAACTCATCTAGATGATAGTGCGAGTTCTTCCGGCGATGATTATGTTGACGTCGATGCTTTAAAGAGAACTTTTCATAGTTTGTGAAAAATTATTAGAAAAATATAAAGCTTTGAAAAAGAAAGTTTTGGACTTAATAAAGAAAAATGAGATTTGGTTTCTAAACTTGATTTGGCTTTACAAGAGAAGGTTAAGATTTCAAATGAACGTGACTGATTGAAATCCCAACTTGAACTGCCCTAAAAGAAAATGAAATTTAAAAAATAAAAATGATAGTGAAATGTTTTGAAGAAAAATGAAGGTTCTATTTCAAAACTTGAATTTGTGTCAAAAGAAAATGAATCTTTGAAAAATAAAATTATTTCTATTTCAAAGGAATTAGATTTAATTTCTAATGAAAATAAATCTTTAAAAAATGATTTTGATCACATGTTTGCCATGCTAGTGTAGCTTCACATTCTAGTGTTACCAATGCATGCACCATTCTTCTTCTATAATTAAAATATATATGTATGTTAAAGAAGAGTGTTGATTGTTTGGGTCCCACTTTAAACCAATGTGCCTTGAACCAGATACATTTAGAATCCATGTTTTGCAAGAATAAGTTCTTCCTATGCATGCACACAAATCACGGCATACACATGCTCCTCACGTTCATACACATAACACAATGTATGCTCATGGCACACTTGTAACATTGTAGACATAAGGGCCACGTTGAAAAATTTTGTTATGATAGGATACATGATTCAAATTTTGCAAATAGATTTTTTTGGGTTAGGAAAGGTGCTAACCCCATGGACCCAAAAGAGTATTGGGACCAAAGCCACTTCTATTTTGTTTGATGTAGGTGTGGGCTCTCAACTCGATGTGAGAGTATTGGTGCCTTGAGGTGAATGTATTCCGAGCTAAACGGTGACTATTTTTGGATGCATCACTTTCAAAGAGAGTTTGGGGGAGGACCACCATCGTTTGGAGCATAGAAATGTGGCCTAATAGTTTTTGTAATTATCTCTAACTCCTTATTTAGTTTACATGCTTTCATATTATTCATTTTAGCATGTTTTGATGTTTCATGTTTATTATGTTAAATGCCATGAAAACTAGATGAGTTTACACATGTATAGTAATTGAGATACATTCATGTTTATATAAACTATATTTTGTGCTCTCACTTCAGTTTAACTATTGTGTATATCATAGATCTAAGACATGTGCATTAATTCAATTGGACGATACATTAATTCAACTGGAGGAGGACTTTAAATGGATAAATATTTTGATTTTCACTGGAGACTAGGAATCGACGGACTTTCCATAGGACCTATTTTTACTGACAGGATTTATCACTGCTTTAGCGACTTTCTTGGCCTGTTACTCAAATTCGCGATTGTTCTATTTCCTGATGTTAGCAATGTACAACGGTCAAATAGGATTATTTTCTTCTCGAGACCTTTTACTTTTTCATCATGTGGGAGTTAGAATTAATTCCTGTTTATTTACTTTTATCCATGTGGGGAGGAAAGAAACGTTTGTATTCGGCTAAAAAGTTTATTTTGTACACATCGGGGGGTTCCATTTTTTCTCTTAATAGGAGTTCTAGGTATGGGTTATATGGTTCCAACAAACTGACATTGGATTTTGAAAGATTAGCTAATCAGTCATCCTGTGAAATTAGAAATAATATTATATTTTGGCTTCCTTATTGCTTATGCTGTCAAATCACCGATTATACCCCTACATACATGGCTATCAGATACTCATGCAGGAAGCGCATTACATACATGTATGCTTCTAGCCAGAATCTTATTAAAAATGGGAGCATGTGATTGATTCGGATCAATATGGAATTATTACCGCACGCCCATTCTATATTTTATCCCTAGTTAGTGATAGTAGGACAATACAAATAATCTATGTAGCTTCAACCTCTCTTGGTCAACGTAATTTAAAAAAGAGATAAGCCTATTCTTCCATATCTCACATGGGTTCATAATTATAGGAATTGGTTTTATAACTGACATGGGACTGAAAGGAGCCATTTTACAAATATTCTCTCACGGATTGATTGGTGCTGCACTTTTTTTTCTTGGTAGGAACAAGTTGTGATAGAACACATCTGTTTTTATCTCGACGAAATGGGGGGGATATCTATCCCAATGCAAAAATATTTACCGTGTTTAGTAGTTTCTCGATGGCTTCTCTTGCATTGCCAGAATGAGTGGTTTTGTTGCAGAATTAGTAGTAATTTGGGAATGATTATGAGCCCAAAATATCTTTTAATGTCCAAAATGCTAATTATATTTGTAATGGCAATCGGAATGAAAAACTCCTATTTATTTATTATCTATGTTACGTCAGATGTTCTACGGATACAAACTATTCAATGTTTAAACTCTAAATTTCTGGATTCTGGACCGCGAGAACTATTTGTTTCGATCTGTATCTTTTTACCCATAATAGGGATTGGTATTTATCCGGATTCGTTCTCTCGCTGTCAGTGACAAGGACAAGTTATCCTATCTAATTATTTTTATAGATAGTTTTCATTAATGAGACAGAAAGCAAAGTCTTAGAATCTTTTTTTTTCAGTTTTGAAATCATTTAATGTACAACGCAAAAAAAAAAAAGTGAATTAGAATTGTAATAAGATGTTTCCGAGTTTTAAGAACCCTTGAATCATTTGAATCATAAGAATCATATTCAAAGGGTTCTCAAAAACTCGCACAAAATTTCGTTATCGATGTTCTTATGTATTCCTTTATTCAATTAGATGTTAATGTGAATGGACCATAACTATGTAAACCTTCCTAATAGACTGATCCGAAAATACAATATCCAAATTATAAGAAATCCTATAGAAGCTACAAAGTGCCGAATTTGTACCTTGCAAACTTTGATTGTTCTAGTATGTGAATAAATCGCGAATATGATCCAAGTAATAAATGCCCAAGTTTCTTTGGGGTCCCAATTCCATAAGATCCCCACGCTTCGTTAGCCCATACTGCTCCAGAAAGAATACCTTGGTTAAAAAGGTAAATCCTAAACTAATACACGATAACCCCAATAATCCAAACCTTGAGTTAATTGATATTTGTAATAATTTCGGAATGAAAGAAGAGAAGTGTGTTTATTAAAAACACTTTTTTTTATTCCCGTATTCAATCTTGCCAAAGAGAATGACTTAATTAAGAAAATTTTGTTTTTACAAAAAAATATCGATGTTTTCGAAATGTAATGACTAGAAAAGCAACTGATAATAACGACCCACATAAAAGAGCTGCATAATTCAATAACATCATACTTACGTGCATCATTAAACACTGAGATTATAGAGCAGGTACTAATATTGATGATGATGCATTTCAACTTGAAAGACCGATGTAGCGAAACCTTGGGTAAAAATAGCACTTGGGGCGGTTATTGCGCTGAAATCATTTTTATGATTCCATATCCTGGAAATCATATGAAAATGGAAAAACTCCACGAAAGGAAGATTAATGACTCGTATAAATTACAATGGAAATGTCATGAAAAATCCAACGAATAACTAATAATCCTGTTATAGAGAAAAAGTAGCTATGATTCCCTTTCTGATGAATCACGTAACTTTCTGATTTCGTGGATAAATAGGGTCATTAAATGAATCGTAATCACAATTGAAATGATCGAAAAAGAGAGATGAATTAATATATGTTCTAAAGTCACAAATATCATACATAAAAGGGGTCCCATTACAGAATTGAAATCGGGATTAAATACATATAGGATCCTTGTATCTCTTTTAGAGTATGCCGGCACTCGGACTCGAACCGAGATGCTCTAGCACTACTTCCTAAGAGCAGCGTGTCTACCGATTTCACCATAGCGGCTTACTTGAATAATAATAGTCAATTCATGTTAAATCGTCTAGATCTAGATTCAAGGATTCACATAGTTTAAGAAACATTAGAACTGATGAATATGAGCTCTTTAAAATTCATCTTTTAAATTTCCATCAAAAATTCTTAGTTCGTATCGTCATAAGTTCCATTTTAACAATCAACTTTTACGTACTATTTATATACTATGTTATTCCGAAACACTTGAAACTTGAAAGTTTTGTTTTCCGTCAAGTAAGAATTGTCCCCTTTTTCTATTTTTTCTTATTTTATTTATTTTGAATCCGCGAAATCAGATAAGATAAATGGAAAAAAAGAGTTTCATCACAACTTTAATTGCATTTTCTTTTCACAATAGAAAAACAAATGAACAAAGATTTGATGTTTTATTTTATGCTTCATGTTTTGATTACATGTTTAAATGTAGCTTTCATTAAACTTATTTTTATACTTATACAATTAGTAAGCCACAAATAGATTATTATATGTTTATGCTTGATTGCTCATTTGTACTCATTAGATGTATAGTATAACTTAGTTTTGATGATTGATACATTTCAAACTTGTATTCCCTTTTGTACATGTTTTCATATATTTAACTTCATGTATATGGTAATTTTGTCAAAACTTTAAGAAATAATATATAACCTTGAGTCATTTGCTTTTCATGTAATATTCTATTATGGACTCAATTGTGCTGGATAGTATGTATACTTCTAGTTTAGACTAAACATACATATGCCTTGAAGTTAGTATCGTTTTGATGAAAATTAAATTTTCA
>JAVJIF010031780.1:0-68444 GCA_038442645.1 Agave tequilana
GTGAAAGAGGAGGCCAGGATTAGGGTTTCTCCTCCTTACTGTAGTGTAGGATTTTCTTCTTCTTTTTCTTCTTCTTTTTCTTTTTTTAAGATCTTGTATTAGGTTAGAGATTGATTCATAGGAGAAAAGAGTGTTATGTAATAGATGAGTGACAAATCTATGAAAGCTTCATCCTTTCCTTCTATTAGTTTCTTCTCTAACTTTTACGCGAGTCTTAGCTAGATTTTCTTTTATAGTGATCTCACTACTAACCCAATAAGTTTCTAACTCTTGATTGATAATTCACATGAATCTCATAGCATCATATAATGCCTTACTCTTGCAAGAGCCATTGATAGTTCGTGATGATGGGTTCTATCTCTAACTTGCTAACTTGCATCTAACTTTCTTATTTCATGCTTGTATCTAATCAATTTTGATGATTTAATATTTATATTAGCTTGCTTGTAATGCAAGTTTGATTTCATCCACTCACCTTTAGCTTATACAATTTGTGCACTTGCTTCTCATCTCATGCTTGCGTTTTAATAGATCTTAATGGCTTGATGTTCAAGTTTACCTTATGAAGCAAGATTGAGGGAGAAGAACAATCTTATGGGTCATTCATTGAAAGGCTTCTTAAAGTCAAGCCTAGTATTACCAAGGATCCAATGTGAGGCACCTATCAATAAGGAGGTTAGTGTGATTAATGGGAGCAATTAGTAGTGAGTGATCCATGAGTCTTCTTTCTTTTTACTTTGTTTTAAAACCAATTTCCAAACAACTTCACTCATGTTTTTACCTTCTTCTCTTCCTTCATCTTGTTTTCGTTTCTTTTCCTTTTGATTCTTTGAAACCTAGAAGAACTTGTTAACACTAACGTGACACATTGTTAATGCTTCTATCATCTCCAATCCTTGTCGATTCTTCTAGTATAGCCTCTATGCTATAATGAAAGTACCGGAAGCCAAAGCGTGCGTGCGCACACACACACATACACACTTAAACTCTTGATTTCAAAATATATATTTCAGTGCACGATTCCTCTCCGATCAAATTTTAGCGCCATTGCCGGGGATGGGAACGTTTAGTTCACGTTTCCGTTAACATTCTCTTCTTTATTTCTGTATACAGATTAATTTTTTACAGAAAATAAGAACTGCAAAACACAACTTGACTCTACATCTTCTTACTCAAGAAAGCAGGGAGACATTGCTCCAAATATTGCCGCGCCAGAGCGTTATTAGCCACAGAAATGCGGTTATTTTTTGGTCTCTGGATTCAAAATTTTGCAGAGTTCTTCATATTTTTATCTCAAAGTGTATTCTACAGTTAGTTTTATGTATTGTTTGTACACTGCAAAATAACAACAAAATAGTAATTGGATATGTTAAAACCCAGTTAAGACAGTTGCATCGTAGGCACGTGTCGATTTCAGTTCTAATTTACTGTATTTTATTCTGTTATTGAGTGTTGGACTGAGGCATACATATTGCATTGTATATAGTATAGGACAAACATGTGAGTAATTTACTTGCCTATGTGTTTAATTCTTATCTATATTGCATAGTTGCATGAATCAGAATTAAGGGTTTAACTCGACATAACATAAGGTGGGAAAGTCATTACCCTATCATGGCGCAAAAATCACCTTCCCAATCACACAACCCAAGCCTAAATAAAACTTGCTAGACATTGGCCCCTAGGGACATCTCAGACTTATTAAGAGATTGACCTCGAGAGAAAGTTGTTAGTATCAGACTCATGCTAAATCGGTTGCTAAGGATTGAGGATTAAGAGGTTAAGGCTCAAAGATTCAGTGGTTTAGAGTAATTAAGGCCCGTTGCTTACGCACGGATGCCTCTTACTGAATTTGCCCCTACTTGGCCGATTAGCTCATGGTCAGATACTACAATAACCCCCTCCTGGATAGTCAACCAGTTAGTGTCTTCTAGGTATAGGTCAACCCTAGCACAGGGTTGTTTTTGTTTGTTTGTTTGTTTGTTTGTTTTTTCTTTCTATTTGTGATTGTTGTAAAATAAATTTCAACAATAATTTTTTAAATCTTAATATGAATTCGTATTTCACCCTGACCTCTTTTGACTCAGATAACTCCAACCCAACCTTTTACAATATGAACCAACCAATCAGGCCAGATTAGATTTATTCGACTTAATATAACCCATACCCCCAATCTTATAACCAAAATTTCAAAATAATTTCAATTCTTCAAAGAGTCGATGGGGATTCACCTCCCTGAGTCAAATTTTCAACTACCTTGTTTACAAAATTCTTTCTCACATTTTGCTTCATATACTCCTTTTCTAGAACCACCGACTGAAGAAAAATCTGATTTAGAAAAAAGTATAGTCATGCTTGAGTCTCAACAACAATTTCAAAACATGGTTGACTCACAATCTTCACAATTTTTTCAAAATCAAACTTAACATGCTTATTTTCTAGAAACTCAATTGAAGAAAAATTTGAGTTAGAAAAGAGTATAAAAGCCTTGCATGAGTCTGAGCGACAATTTCAAAACATGTTGCACTCCCAATTTACAATAAATTTTTAAGATTCATATTTACCCTTCCACGTCCCACCTCCTCAATAAGAAAAATCTGATTTGAAAAAGAGTATGGATATCTTGCGTGAGTCTGAGCAATAATTTAATTTTGTTACCCAGTCCATCATTAAGTTAAAAGCACAAATGAGCGAATTGGTTAATACTTATAGGAATGAGAAAACTCTTCCTTATCAACCTTTGACCCATCCTAATGTCTCTAATCCTATTGATCTGGCCCAAGAATCATGTTGCTTTGAAAATCAAGATTCAATTTCATCACATCCATTTGAACTAAACCAAAATCAAAATTTTGAGAGCTATATTGACATTTTAAAAAGTTACCCCTTTCCTGAAATTGAACTTGAGCATAAATGAGATCTTGAACCTCAACTTGGTAATTCAATTCTACTTTTGACTCAATATTGACTCCAGTATCTTTATCCTATTTTAATCATTTTTCCGAGTCAATATTAAATTATGTGCCTATATATCATGAAATTGAATCACCAATCTTTCAAAATTAACATCTTGAACTTGACTAATACCTAACTTTTGTGAGTTCCATTGACCATTTCACAAGTTTAAATTTTTATGAAATTGAACTCGAACAGGAATATGATCCTGATTCTCAATTTTGTGATTCAGTTCCAAAATTTGAATCAGTAATCGACTCCTGTATTGTTGCCTAATTTGAGGAACATTTTAGAGCCAATTTTGATTCTCATGCCTGTAATTCTTGAACTTGATTCACCAATCTTACAAAGTCACATTCCATTGAGAGAAAATGAATGTGAACCAGAGTTTCAATTTATTGGTTTGAACCCAATTTTTGAACCAATCTCGACTCCAAAATCTTTACTTGATTTGAGTCAATTTTTTGAGTTGGTATTGTTGGCCCAGAGGCCCATCACTCTAGTTTTGATGATGATTGACTCATGTAGCTATAGTTTACTAATAATCTTGTGTTTAAATAATTTCAATGATTGACCAAGATATTAATAGGTGTTTAGCTTCAACAAAAGAGTTTTGGAGTTTCAATGTAGATTCAAGAGCTCGCGCGTCAAGATCGCATCTAGCACTCGGTTGGAGTCAAGCTCGTTAGATCGAGTCGGCTTGAAAATAAGAAGACCTTGGTTTGTTTAGTTTATTTTGTTTAGATCTTATGTAAAGGTAGATATAATTGATGTGCTTAAGTTCACACACACAAGTTTAAAGTTTATTGGTTTTGATTTTTGGTTTAACCGGTTTTGGATTTTATATTAAAAACATAGATATATATATCTTACATGTATATTGGATTCTATCCATATATAATATGCTTCAAATTTGTTTCAAAATCATATTTTTGTATTCACATGAGTTTTGGAGAAAAACAATTTTCCATTTCAAAGTTTGATTTTTGAAAATTACGATTTTTTGTTTAAAGGCCAAATTTCAATAACACAAAAATGATTCAAATAGTTTGTAATATGTGTTGATTTTTTATCACACATGTTTGTTATCCAAAGATCTTATAAGAACATATTTTTATAAAATTTATGTGATTTTATGGGATTTAATTGAAATTAAAAAGAGAAGCTTTCAATACCCTTAATCCCCAGCCAGATCAGCTGGCGCTCGACCGAGCCGTTCGTCAGTCACCGGAGCGGTTGACCGATATGCACGAAGACGTGCACATGACCAGCTAACTCGGCCGGTCGACCGCGCGGTCGACCGACTGAAAGCACCCAACTCTCAGGTGCTTGCCGATCGACTGGGCAGTCGATCGTTGGCTATAGCCGGTCGACCGGGCGGTCGACCAGAGGTACGAAGGTCAAAAATATGACCGTTACGCCGGTTGACCGGGCGGTCAATCGGAAGGTCATTTCTGACCTTTCCAGACTGCCAATGGGCAGATTTTTGAGAGGCTATATATATGCCTTCTCTTGAGCTGATTACACCAAGTTTTTAGAGAGCAATTTTTCTCATCTTTACAAGTATTTAACAACAAGTTTTAAAAGAGTTTTTGGGTTAAAAAGATTTATCTTTATTTGTTTTCAAGGGTTAGAATATTTCAAAGAAAAGAGAGTCTTTTGGGAATTGGTTTTGATCTTGATTTCAATATCTATTTGGAGATTTTCCTAATTATTTTTCTTTGTTCCAAACACCTTGTTTTTCTCACACTTAAGCTATATATCTATCCTATCTATTAGGATCTTGTTTTTGTGAGATTGGTTTGTGGTTTGTTGAGACCACCAAGAGTTGTAATCTTTCTTTGCTTTAGGTATCCCTTTAAGTGCAGAGGTGATTGTGTTTATTGGTATCCCTCTAAGTGTAGAGGTGATTGAGGAGTCATTTTGGTTGTGCCTATCCCTCTAGTATAGAGGTGATTGTGTTTATTGGTATCCCTCTAAGTGTAGAGGTGATTGAGGAGTCATTTTTGTTGTGCCTATCCCTCTAGTGAGAGGTGATTGTGTTGGCTTTGTGCCTACTCCTCTATTGAGAGGTTGATCTTGTGTGGCTTAGTGCCTACACCGAAAATTCAGCTACACTCTTTGGTTACATAAGTGTGTAGCAATTTATTTTCTATTCCACTTCATTTGTCATTAGATTAGCCATATACCTATTTACCCCCCTCTAGGTGTATTTTCAATTGGTATCAGAGCCTACGCTCCTGATATTAGGTTTAACCACCTAGGAGTGAGATCTTGGTTAGCTAATCTAATATTACATTTGCACACATATTTGTTTACATACACTTATGGATTTCATGACCCCTCCTATGTTTGATGTTTCTAACATCGATGTATGAAAGATTAGGATGAATACTTATTTGAAAGCCCTAGGATTGCATGTATACTTTGCTACTACTAAGAAATCCTATCTTGGTAATAACAAGCATATAGTAGAGGCCAATGCACAAGCCTTAGAGGCACTTAAGAAAGCATTAAGGAAAGAATATTTATGTATGATTTCTTATTGTGATTCAGCTTTTGCAGTGTGGAACACTTTGACCTCTCCCGCGCTACAAATGACGAAATATGTGGAGGAGGAATCTAGTGGAGATGAGTCTGACTAACCTTGCTACATGGTCCAAGGGAATGACTCCCTTGAAGTAGACTCAGACACCCATCTAGATGATAATGCTAGTTCTTCCGGTGATGACTATATAGATGCCGATGCTTTAAATGAAGAACTATCTCTTGTGCGTGAAAACTTGCTAGAAAAATACCAAGTTTTGAAAAAGAAAAGTTTTAAATTAAAAGAAGAAAATAAAAATTTGTCTTCTAAATTTGATTTGGTTTTGCAAGAGAGGGATGACATTTCAAATGAAAGGGACTCATTGAAATCCCAACATGACCTTGCCTTAAAGAAAAATAAATTTTTAAAGAATAAAAATGATTGTGATGATGTTGTGAAGAAAAATAAATTTTGTCTTCAAAACTTGATTTTGTTTTAAAAGAGAATGAAACTTTGAAAAATAAAATTGCTTTAATTTCAAAGGACTTGGATTTGGCTTCAAAGAAAAATACTTCCTTGAAAAATGATTTAGATTCACATGTTTGTCATATTCCTATTGCTTCTTCTTCTATAGATAAACAAGTTAGTTGCTCCACTTCTTCTTCTATTGAAAGTGACATATGTGCTTTGAAAAAGAGTGTTGATTGTTTGGGCTCCACTTTGAGCCAATGTGTCATGAACCACACACGGTTGGAATCCATGTTTCACAAGAAACATGCTCCTCCTATGCATGCACATAAACCACGGCATATACATGCTTCTCATGCACACACACATGACACCATGTATGCTCATGTGTACACCCGTACACTTTGTGGACGAAAGGGCCACCTAGCTATATTTTGTTGTGATAGAGTATATAATTTAAATTTTGTAAATAAGTTTGTTTGGGTTAGGAAAGGTGCTAACCCCCATGGACTCAATAAAGTATGGGTACCAAAATCCACTCCTATTTTATTTGATATAGGTGTGGGCTCTCACTTGACATGAGGGCATTGGTACCTTGATGGTGGATTCTTTTGTGCTTGATGGACACTACTTTGGATGCATCACCTTCAAGGAAGTTTGGTGGGAGGACCACCATGGTTTGGAGATATAGAGATTAGCCCTAATAGTTTTGGTAACTATCTCTAACTCCTTATTTGTTTACATGATTTTAGATTATTGATTTTTAGCATGTCATGTTTTAATGCTCATTATGTCAAACGCCATGATAATTAGACTTATGACATACATGTATAGTAATTGAGATACACCCCATGTTCATATGAATCAATATTTTGTCTTCTCACTTTTGTTTAGCTATTGTGTATATCATAGCTCTAAAACATGTGCGTTTACCTTAATGATCATTTTTGTTTATGATTTTGCACTTCATGGTTTTGATTACATGTTTAGATGTAGTTTTTATTAAAACTTGTGTATATACTTGTACAACTAGTGAGTCACATTTAATTATTATATGTTTGTGCTATATTGCTTATTTGTACTCATTAGATGTACTAATATAGCCTAATTTTGATGATTCATGCATTTCAACTTGTATTCCCTATTTTTGAACATGTTTTCATAAATATGTGTTTAGCTTCATGTATATGGTAATTTTGTTAAAACTATTGGATATACATGTCTATCCTTGAGTCACTTGCTTTTCATGCTAATTCTATTATGGACTCATTTGTGTTTGGATATGTATGTATACTTCTAAGTTTAGACAAAACATACATATACCTTGAAGCCCAGTTAGTTTTGATGATTTTAATGTTTTCGAGAAGGTATTACATATGTGCTTATATGCCCTATTTTCATGATTATGCTTTTCACATAATTCTTGTACACTCACAATACTTGATGTTTTCTCATGACTTTATTTTCATAAGTCTTATATGTACTTTATAGACTTTGAGTGACAATTGTTGAGTGATTTTCATGTTTTCATGGATATATTCATGTTTTATTCCTTGTTTTGAAGAATCTATAACTAGTTATTTCAAACTATCTTAAACTAGTTCATATTCTTCACTTGGTAGAGTTTTCAATTATGCTAAAATTATTTTCAAACTTATTTTGAAAACCCCTACCAACGCGAAGGGTGATGGATGGGTGACCATGCCTTGTATGCCTAATTGAAAATCTATTTAAACATGTATATGAAAGGGAGGTAGTATGAGTTATACACTTGATTCTTATTATATTTTCAATTGGTATCACAATTGATATTTTTTTGTGTACTCATATTTGTGTTTTCTATATATGTATACTTCAAACTTCAAATAGTATCAATTTCGATTGGTATTTACATTTTCATACATATATATATATGATTTGATTGTGCTTACAATATCTTTACATCTTAAAGCACAAATTATGTTTATGCTAAACTTGATTTAGTCCTTAATGTCTTTTATTTTTCAATTGGTATCTTATACAAGCTTATGCATTATTTTTATTAGTATTTCATAAAAGGGGAGAAAATTCGTGTTTTATCTTTCAATTGATTTTTTTTCAATTGGTATCTTACTCCCATCCTTTGTGATGAAAAATACTTTATTTTGATGTATGCCAACATTTTAAATATTGGTATCAATAATCTTAAATTGGTATTATTCTAAATTTGGTATTCTTAAATGAGTTTTATTTATCCAAAAATTTGGTTTGTATTTTCAATTGGTTTTTTACTTTCAATTAGTATCAAAATTTATAATATATATTTCAATTGGTATCAAAAACGTACAATGTTTAATTTTCTATTAGTATCAAAAATTTACAAGATATTTTCAATTGGTATCTTTTGGTATTTTAAATTTTTTTATTTTCAATTGGTATCATAAGTTGGTATCATAATGTTTTGATATATAACTTTATCATAAATTGGTATATTTTTCAATTGGTATCATAATATTTTGATATGTACTGCTTATATGCAAGGGAAGCTTAACATCTTCTCTATATATAGATTCATCTTGAGTGTATCTCATATTGAGGAGCTTGACCTCTCCTCTCTATGTCTTACACGTGTGTAGAGAGAGCTTCACATCTCCTTTTATACATTGTATATTATGCGTTATGTGATTAGGGTTTAGTCATCTCTTTTTCATGTATTGCATGTATGCAGGGGAGTTAACTTTACGTCTCTCCTCTTCATGAATGTATATCGCATATATATCTTGATTATTTGATTTATTTTCGCCCCTTTGTTGATGATTTGACAAAAAGGGGGAGAATAGTTTTGAGAATTTATATATGCATGTTTATTTTGTTATTTAATGCATATATGTTTGGTTTATACAAAAAAAAAGGGAGAAGTATTTATGCAAAAAAGGGAGAAGTATTTGGAGAGTTTATTTATATTTATTTCCTCATTTATGCATATATATGTTGTTTGTTTTATACATTTCATTGAATATCTTTATGTTTATTGTTATGCATGAGTTAAGGGGGAGCTTCCATGAAGCTTAACTTTAATCCATGCATATATAACTTTATGATTTTTGTCATCATCAAAAAGGGGAAGATTGTTGGCCAGAGGCCCATCACTCTAGTTTTGATTATGATTAACTTATGTAGCTATAGTTTACTAATAATCTTGTGTTTAAATAGTTTCAGTGATTGACCAAGATATTAGTAGATGTTTAGCTTCAACAAAGGAGTTTTGGAGCTTTCACATGTAGATTCAAGAGCTCGCGCGTCAAGATCGCATCTAGCACTCGGTTGGAGTCAAGCTCGTTGGATCGCGTTTGAATCGAGTCGGCTTGGAGACAAGAAGACCTCTGTTGTTTAGTTTAGTTTATTTAGATCTTATGTAAAGGTAGATAGTATTGATATGCTTAAGTTCACACACACACAAGTTTAAAGTTTATTGGTTTTGGTTTTTGATTTAACCGGTTTTGGATTTCTTATCAAAAACATAGATATATAATATATAATTATATATATATATATATATATATATATATATATATATATATCTTATATGTATATTGGACTCTATCCATATACAATATGCTTCAAATTTGTTCAATATCATGTTTTTGTATTCACATGAGTTTTGGAGAAAAACTGTTTTCCATTTCAAAGTTTGGTTTTTGGAAAATATGATTTTTTTTAAAGGCCAAATTTCAATATCACAAAAATGGTTCAAATAGTTTGTAATATGTGTTGATTTTTGATCACACAGGTTCGTTATCCAAAGTTCTTATAAGAACTTATTTTTGAGGAATGTATATGATTTTATGGGATTTAATTGAAATTAAAAAGATAAGTTTTCAATACCCTTAATCCCCAGCAAGATTAGCTGGCGGTCAACCATGCCGGTCGACCGGACTAGTGGTCAGTTGACCAAAGCGGTCGACCGATTTGACGAAGAGGTGCACATGGCCAGCCACCTCGGCCGGTCGACCGCACGGCCAACCGACTGAAAGCACCCAACCCTCGGGTCTGGCCGGTCGACCAGGTGGTCGACGGATGGCTATGGCCGGTCGACCGGGCGGTCGATCGGAGGCACAACAGTCATAAATATGACCTTTCTGCCGGTCGACCGAGCGGTCGATTGGAAGGTCATTTCTGACCTTTCCAGACTGCCAACGGGCAAATTTTTGAGAGGCTATATATATGCCTTCTCTTGAGCTGATTTCACCATGTTTTTAGAGAGTAATTTTTCCCATCTTTACAAGTGTTTAACAACAAGTTTTAAAAGTATTTTTGGGTTAAGAAGATTTATATTTATTTGTTTTCAAGGGTTGGAATATTTCAAAGAAAAGAGAGTCTTTTCGGAATTGGTTTTGATCTTGATTTCAATATCTATTTGGAGATTTTCCCAATTGTTTTTCTTTGTTCCAAACACCTTGTTTTCTCACACTTGAGCTCTCTATCTATTCTATCTATTATGATCTTGTTTTTGTGAGAAAAATTGGTTTGTAGTTTGTTGAGACCACCAAGAGTTGTAATCTTTCTTTGCTTTGGGTATCCCACTAAGTATTGAGGTGATTGTGTTTGTTGGTATCCCTCTAAGTGTAGAGGTGATTGAGGAGTTGTTTTGATTTTGTGCCTATCCATCTAGTGAGAGGTTATTGTGTTAGCTTTGTGCCTATCCCTCTATTGAGAGGTTGATCTTGTGTGGCTTAGCGCCTTGCCTCCTATGTAGAGGTTGTTGTTGTTTGAGAGAGGAGTTGTGTACTCTAAGTTTGTATTATCCAAATCCTCAGTGGAGGTTCCCTGTGTGAGAAGTCCTGTGTGAACGCATTAGTGGAAATCCTTCTGTGTTAAGGCGGGGACGTAGAGCAGTGGATCGAACCTCGAAACATATCTCGGTGTTTGTGATTGATCCACTATCTCTAAACTCTCTCTCTTTTATATCTTGCATTAATTCATATTGTTCATATTTTATATGCTTGGTATTGTTTGTGTGCCTCACTAGTGCTGAACCTAGAGAGCTTTACATAGCACCTCAACTCTTATTCAGAGGAATTTAGAGGAGATAGTTCAGAGCCCTTCACTGAGAATTCGGCTACACTCTTTGGTTACACTAAGTGTGTTGCAATTTATTTTCTATTCCGCATCATTTGTCATTAGATTAGCCATACATTTATTCAGCCCCCTCTAGGTGTATTTTCAATGTATTAGTTTTTGTACCTCCTGAGTCTAAATCAAACATTTCATCATATCACATTCCATTCTGGAATAAAAGTGTAGAAATAAATAACTTAGAAATTATTTTTCAAAATTAAAAATTTTATTGGTTAGTTTTCTAAATAAAATCATACATTTCTACTATCAATTGCTGAGTTATATTTGAGAGGTAACTAGTCGGTTTCTATGAACTCCACATTCTCTAGATTGGGCTGCATTTCGTGCACCAATCAGACCTCCACCGAAACCACCATCTTGAGTTAAATTTTTCTTCTCTCCTTATTTTCATGCATATATACATTCACGATGTATTGAAGATAATGCATTAAATAAGTGAGGGTAGGGTTTAATAACGTAGATTTTTTAGATTTTCTTTCTTTTCACTTCTTTTAGGATATCTTTAGAATTTTCTCTTTTGTATAGGATTTTTCATTTCTTAACAAACTTTTTGAAAAAAGAGAAAAATTTTTGATCCATTTTTAAGAAAATTAGGTTAATTTTAGGAAGTAGGGAAGCCTTGATTATGATTTTTTTAATTTGAAACAAAATAAGAGGTACTGTTAGATTTTTAGGTTAAGTAAGAAAGATTGAAAAGATAATTTAATCTTGAATTTTTTACCTTAAAGATATATGCACTTACACATTGAGGGATTTAAACAAAGACTTAAATACCCTTATAAAAATTCAAAAACTTGGCCACTAATTAAGCTGGTTAATTATACCTTAGGAAGTATGATTAGTCACGCTTAACGATGGTTAAAACAAATAAACTCTTTAGTTTTGTGGCCTTGTCTACTCGAGTCCTTAAACCCGAGGGATGTTTTCTCATCTGGTGCCCTAAGGTCGTCTGGTCTGGGAGTCATTGGTTAAAAGCTCGCTATAAGGGTAGACTAGAAAGCCTAATAAAACTAAAAAAATATAAAAATAAATAAATAAATGATATCATAGTCCAAGTTGAAATCTAAAAAATATACAAGTGCATATTATCTAGGCTTTATGAAAGATCAAATAATCAATTTAATCTTGATTTCTTAACCTAGAGTGATAATAAGTCCTTACATGGAGACCCAAATTAGGAATGAATAGTTTAGGTTAACCTAAAATCGCAGATTACTTAATTCTTGCAAAAATATTTCAAAATTTTTCTTTCAAAATGCTTTTTCAAAATACTAACATTTGTTTTCTTTCTTTATGAACTTTTTGGGTGTAATTCACTAAAAACCTTCAGGAGACTGTAACTTCTCATCTAGGGGAAACCTATAGATTTAAAGGCTTGTTGCAGACACTCAGTGCAATTGCATCACCTGCGAAAGTGGTGTAATAAAAATTTTAATTTAGTATTTAGTTTTCATGTTTTCCTTGGACGAGCAAAAGATAAGTGTGGGGTGTGATTAGTCGTCAATTCTGTATTTTATTATTGCATTTTTTCTGTCAGTTTATGAATAAAATATGCTTCTTACCTGTGTTTTGGTCTCTAATGCATGTATTACTGGGAGAAGGGGAAATTGGTAAAAAGAGGCTAAATATTGCAATTTTTGGGATAATTTCAGAGATTTCTTAAAGGCCAAGTCTTTCTAAAGAATCCAAAATAGACTCAAATTGAAGCCCAATATTGAAGGCCAATCTGCTGGAATTTCAGAGCAAAAATGAGAAAATTCAATACATAAAGGATCTCCTCGCAGTTGGACGAGACTAAGGCCAAAAGATTGGGGCCTATGGCCCTGATTAGGCCGTGGATCTGCGGCTATTGCAATGGATCCGTGGGCCTTGATTTTTGCCGCGCGGGCTCGTCTTCCAGTTTCTTCATTTTCCTATATATCTCTTCAGAAGGCCAACATGAGAGAGATGAGGCCAGGATTAGGGCTTCTTCTCCTTAGTGCATTGTAGGATTTTCTTCTTCTTTTTCTTTAATCTTTTTTTCTTAGATCTTGTATTAGGTCATAGAGTGATTCATAGGAGAAATAGAGTGATGATGTAATAGATGAGTGATAAATCTATGAAAGCTTCCTTCTTTTCTTCTATTAGTTTCTTCTCTAACTTCTACATGATTCTTAGCTAGATTTTCTGTCATGGTGATCTCACTATTAACCCACTAATTTTCTAACTCTTGATTGATAACCCACATGAATCTTATAGTAGCATATAAGGCTTTGCTCTGGGAAGAGCCATGACTTATAATGATGGGTTCTACCTTCTAACTTGCTAACTTGCTTATTTCATGCTTGCCACTAATTGATTTTGATGATTTAATATTTGCATTAGCTTGCTTGTGATGCAAATTTGATTTCATCCACTCACCTTTAGCTCAACAATTTGTGCACTTGCTTCTCATCCCATTGCCTTCTAATGGATCTTGACGGGTTGATGTTCATGTTTACCTTGTGGATCAAGGTTGAAGGAGAAGAATAATCTTATGGGTCATGTTTTGAAAAGCTTCTTGAAGTTTAGCCTAGTGTTGCCAAGGATCCAATGTGAGGTACCTATCAACAAGAAGGTTAGTGTGATTAGTGGGAACAATCAGTAGTGAGTGATTCATGAGTCTTCTTTCTTTTTACTTTGTTTTAAAAAACTAATTTCCAAACAATTTCACTATCTTTTCTTTCATTTTTTTTTTATCTTCTTCTCTTCTTTCTTGTTTTCGTTTCTTTTCCTTTTGATTCTTTGAAACCTAGAAGAACTTATTAACACTAATGTGACACACCATCCTCCCGTCCCTGTGGCTTCGAATTATTAGCTTCTATGCTATAAAGAAAGTATTGAGGAAAGCCAAAGCACACACACTTAAGACTCTTGATTTCAAAATACACATTTCAGTGCACGGTTCGCCTCCAATCATATATATATATATATACATATATATATATATATATATATATATATATATACATATATATATATATATATATGAGGGTTTTCTTGTTTGCATTATTTCTTCAATGTACTAATCTCAGGGATCTATAATTTGGGTTTGTATAACTAGATTTACCATATTTACTTTACTTGATGCCTCATTGTCTGCTTTGTGTGTCTGTGCTCATGACACTGTTTTCAATTTATGCTTTTCAATACAAATTTATTAATACACGTGTGCTTGTATATGCACGCCACTTGGCATTCATCTTACCACTCGTTGGGAAGCTTTCTGATTTCCCTACACATTCATGTTCATAAACTGGAGTTTGGACTGTGGTGGAGTTCCTGTTGATTAGAGTTACGCAACGGTAGCTTAGTGGATCAGTGGTAGACCGTTCGGGATCTATTCCTTCCAGACCTCCTGCTCAGCTCTCAAGTTTTCAATTTGTAACTCGTGAGCACCTTTTGTACTATTCTTATTTATATATCTCCATGTATTCTCACTTTTGCGCCATGGTGATATAATATACTTGTAATATTATGTCACATCAAGTGATAACTTTGTAATTGTACTCTTATATTGGAATGTATAATGTATCACGTACTCTCGTATTCTGATTCTTTCCTGTACTGATGCTTAGCGTATATATGTGAATACGTCACAGTAACATCTTTGTACCCGTGTGGTTGGGGCATTACTGGATGGTATCAGAGCCTAATCTCTCACTCTTTTAGTACATCCAGATGGCAAATTAATGGTAAAGAAATTTGCAACTGGAATGCATGTGCCCTAATTATATAATCCAACTACAAGTGCAGAGTTATATGTTTTTTCTTGAGCATCCTTCCTCTGATTCCTGAATCCTTTTCATTTTTTCACTTTCCAGATCCCATCATCTTTACACAAACCTAAGATATGAATAGACAGGAAAGGTAGTAGTAGGTAAGACGTGGTTCTCTCTCTCCCCCCTATTCTGGCATTCTCTGATTCAAGTACATCACATTGTCTTGTAACAGATAGTTCTACTGCTTTGCATTCTACTCTCATATGTATGGACATTCAATGGGGATTAGCACAGAAAGTGGGGATTATACTTTTCAGAGTAATCAACGTCCAACATTCAGAATTCGTTATTATTATCCGATTTTCTTTATTTATTTATGATCAGTTTTATTAGGGTTTTTTTCTTTTTGATATTTAGGTCTACTCCTAGAATGACAGAGAGAACCTCTATAATCTTATTACAGACTTTTTGTCGGGAATAGCTTCATGCCCAGCAGAGTAAGTATGAGTTCTAGATAAATATTATCGTATTCTTGGTTCTCGTCTTTTAGAAGAAGTAATCTCTGACTATTCTAATAGAATTCACGCAGTGAAAGTTTGGCCAGTTCCTAGGTTAGCTCATTTCATATTATTCAAAGTGGGTCAGTTTACAAAAGTTCAGGCAAAATTCTCTTATTAACAAATATCAGGTCAGTATTAATATGGCACCGTCCGAAGCTTTATCCGGAAGGTTACAGGAGATATTTAGGCCTTGAGATTATCGATCGGTTGGTTTATGAGTTTTACCCTTGTTATTCATATCTTTATTGGTATAATCCTCGTCCCCATCTTTTCTGTGTTCATCTTACACTTAATCGAAATTTTGAGGACGAAAATTTTGTAAGGTAGATGGATTGTACACCCTATTCCTGGAATACGTACTCATATACGTGTTCTGATTTTTCGATCATTCTTTTGAATTTCTCCCGTATATATTTATTTTGTGATTATTTATATTATCGTTTGGTATTGGATCAAGATTTCTAGATTCAAAATGAACTTGAATATGAACCGGGGACTCGATACCAGTGTACTATTGATTTGACCTCTCTGCTAGTTAGATTTGATCAGTTTCAATTTCAAACACTATTTTCAATATTTTAGATTTTTCATGATTTTCTGAAATTTTTCTGAATTATTTTACAAAATCTTCAAAATCAGTATTGATCTATATCACCAATCGATTCTCAGATTTTTAATTTATAAATAGAGTTAAATTTTTAAAATTTGCTTTCATATTGTTCCTCAGGATCGTATTTTCTATTTAAATATATTTTTATGAATTTTTCTGAATTAATCAAAATTCGATTAAATTAGTGTCGACCTGTATCACTTATTGATTTCAAAATTTTAATTTAAAACAGGATTGAATTTTTTAAATTCAATTTCACCATGTATCTTAATACAATATTTTCTACTTTAGAGAATTTTTGGAGACCATTCCGAGTTACTTTATTTTTTGGGTATTTCTGGTATTTCTCTATTTTTGCCGAGTCCAAATTTGACAAGATATTTACCTTTTCCCTTTTTTTTCTTTTTCCTTTTTTTCCTTCTCCTTTTCTCTTTCTTATTCTTATTCTTTTTTCTTTTTTCTCTTTTTTGTTCTCCACATATTTCCCCCTAAATATCCCATTTCATTCATTCTTTCTCCTCTACAAACACGGACCTACCTCTTTTTGGCCCAAGCGCGAACCTAACTTGATAATTGGGCTCAGCCAGCCCAAACAAGGGCCTCATGAGATGTCGGTCCCCTCATTTAAAAATCTCTCTCCTTCTTTCTCATTCTCTCCTTTTCTTCCTTCTTTTCTTTTTTTTTCTTCTTCTTTTTCTTTTTTTCATCTTCCCCATCTGACCAGCGACACAAAGCTTCCCTTTTTTTCTGTTTCCCCTCAATTCTCTCTCTACCTCCCATAATCTCAACTCTTTCTTCATTTTCTTTCTCTTCCTCTCATCTACTATCTTTCTCACTCTCCAATTCCATCTCTCACCTCCACATTCATCATCATCCCCAACACCGCATTCCCACCAACGATGGCCCTCATCTCCGACCTACACCAGTGGTGCCCCTACAGCCAGTGCTCCACCCCCCATAACCACCACCACCTCCTCTCACTCTGCCACCTCTTCCAAATTCATCCAATCCTTACCTTCTTCATTTCACCTCTAATCAGCCACTACCACCACAAAATTCCACTCTCATACCACCATCACCTCCACCACCAAATTCCACTCTCATACCATCATCACCTCCACCACTTCAACCTTCAACACCCTATCACGACCATCTTCTCCACTATTACTCTCTACCATTGCTGTAATCATCATCTCCAACTCCATTACCAACTCCACCACCCAAATCATTAACCTCCACCACTTGCCTCCCCCCTTTCTCCCCTGGGGGCTTGGCCGGCCACCCCAGGCCAGGGGCGGCCAGCACCAGCTGGTGCCGCCTGGCCCATGGCCTGGCCATGGGCCCCTCGCCCTGGGCTCTGTGCGTGAGCAAGGGACATCCCCCTCTCCTTCTCCTTTTTCCCTTTCTTTTCTTATTTAATCTCCTCTCTCCTCTAAATTTCTCTCTTCTCCCTCATTCTTCTCTATATTATTATAATTATATATTTGAATGCGCACACGCGTTGATGATTGGAGTTTTTGGAGATTTGAGGTTTTTGGTATTTTTCGTTGATTTAGGTGAGTGTTCTTGCTTTATTAGGTACCCCACTTCGATGGGAGTTTTGTATTTCATAATTTATACTGGGACTATTGTATTGTGTTGTGGACTATGTATTTGTATTGGTGTGGCTGTATGCTTGTATTTTGTGGACAAGTATATTTTGTACTGGTGTGTTGTATTTGTATCAGTGTGACGAATATTTGTAATAGTGTAGTTTAATATTGTATATATATATATATATATTACTTGTAATATCTGCTCTATTACTATGCTTGGTCGACCCTTTGTGGTCATTAGTCTTTGGGTTCAGCCTCCGGGCTTAACCACTCTGCGGTTTTACTCCAACTTTCGGGCCTAAACCCCAGGGTTTTCTAGCTTCGTTAAGAGTTTAGCTACGCCCTGTGGCTGTGAGCAGAGTATAACTGCTATCCTCGTCAGGCACGACTAGCTATGTTCTCGCTTAGCATAGTCTTCGGACTTAAACTTTCAACGTTTTACTAGCTACACCATGTGGCTGCGAGCAGAGCGTAACTGCCATCCTCGTCAGGCATGGCTTAGCTATACCCCTGCTTGTTCAGCCTCCAGGCTTAATTGCTTAGCAGCTCTCTTGCTTGTTATATATATGCATGTGTGGTACTAACATTTTATGCAGGTATTATAGCCTACGGGCTTAACCTCTCTGAGATTTATTAAAGTCCTCTGGACTTTCTATATGCTACACTTGTAGGCAGACCTAGTGCTTAGCACCTTACTATTAACTCTGTTTGAGTGTAATTACACCATAAGCGACTTTGCCACGTGTAGTAGCATAGCATTTGTATGCTCGCTTCGTCGTGTGCATTTAGCAGTGCCGTGAGCGGTAATCACGCCGAGCGTGATGGTGTCTAGTGCTATACATTAGATTCGCTCCAACTTTGCTTAGCTCCACTTGAATGTTCTCTTTCTTGTTTACCTGTTTGTATGCTTGATAGTTTAATTAATCATTTTAATTCTGTTTGTGTAGAGTTTGAAATCTTTACTTACATTATTTTTCAAAACTGTATTATTTTTCTATATTTGTACTGTTTTTCCTTATTGTGTTATTCAATAGTTTTTATTTGCTATGCTAATTGTTGGCCCAAAGGCCATTTGCGCTAGTTTTGATGATAACAAAACATATGTAGTTATGTTTCTAATAATTTTGTTTAAATAAATTTTAGGTTAACACCATGTTGCATCGTGGCTTACCATAAAACTCACACCTTTTGAAGCCATGAAAGATGTCGATCCCAGAGCCTAAGCATATAGAAGAGTTCAAGAATCAAGTTTACAAGAGAAGACTATACAAGATTTATATTTTTGCTTTTTGCATTTTAGATAGGATTTATAGTCATTTGTTAAAACCAAGATGATATGGGTTGATAGCTCTTGAGATTGACACACACACTCTTTGGTTATATATCTAAATGTTAAAAGCATTGAACCATTCTTACAATTTATTATTGCATTTACTGTAGCAAGGAATGGTTGACCTAAAATGATCGGAGTCTGAGATCTTGGATTCACAACGTGTTGTGTTTCCAGTACAATAAATTCCATGGAATAGATGAACTCCTCGACCTGAATGAGAACATCATTGATTTCTCTCTTGGGGATTTTCACTGATTGGTCAGCTAATTGAATCGTTACTCGTGTTGGATGAAGATCGCCCAATCCGAACTGTTGATACACGAAAAAGGGAAGCAACTTGATACTTGCTCCCAAATCAAGCAATATCCTGTTGATGGTGGTCTGCCTATGGTACAAGTGATGGTTGGACACCAGGGGTCTTTGTATTTTGTAGGAATGGGCCCGGATAACAATTCACTGATGTTTGTAGTAAGGAAGACCTTTTTAAGGACAATGATTTTTCTTTTCTTGGTGCACATATCTTTTAAAATTTTGCATATGAAAGCACTTGTTGTATGGCATCAAGAAGTGGCACATTGATTTTACTTGATTGAACATTTCTAAAATCTTTTCTATTTGTGCATTAGATTTGTTGCTTTTTAGCCTATTTGGGAAAGGTATTACAGGCTTATGCACTTCTTCAGCTGACTTCTCTTTTTTCTTTTCTTCAGACTCTGAAGTGGTTGGATTAGAATTTGTAGATGTGGAAGCATCAGTTGAGTTAGATTTTGATTGGGTGGTAACCGGTGGTGAAGAAACTTAGTTGTCCACTTGCTTCCCTGATCTTATGATATAAACAACATTGCATTGATTCGGTTGGGTATCTTGGGCCTCATAGATTAAGAAAGAGTTCTTGGGATTAGTCAAAGGTTGGCTTGGTAAAGCTCCTTTCTGTCTCTGACTAAGTTAGTTAGCCAATTGACTAATCTGGACCTTTAACCTATTGATGGCCTGATTATGATTGTCCCATTAAAGCTGGGATTTTGGACAGGTTTTTCATTGCTCCTTCCAAATCAGTCATTTTTCTCTCTTGAAGTAAATTTTAGAAAGAGGGTTGTGGAGCTTGATGCTGAAATTTTGGCTAAAAGTTGTGTTGGCCCAAAGGTTACACTCTCCGGTTTATGCGTTTTGATGATAACAAAACATATAAAAGCTATTTGGTACTAATAGAAGTTCTAGAGTGAATTTCAAGTTTGTACAAGTCTTGATGGCTCAAGAGTTCTCAAGCATGTTACAAGGTTGATGGCTCAAGAGGACTCACTCATAGGATAAGAGTCTCTAGCTCAACAACGTGGTTCAGAGACGCCTACCTATAGATCTTTGTGTTGTTAATTTGTTAAAGAATAGTATATAGTATTGAAGCTCAAATACCCTACACATACAAAATTACATGTGTTTTCAAAAGATTATTTTTGACTCTTGTTAAAATACTTTAAGTCCTATTTCAGTATATGAATACTTAGTTTATTGAATTTACTAAGCCTTTGCAAAAATTTCTTTGAAAATAACATATCTTCAAATCATATTTCAAACTGAATTTTCAGCTTATGACCTGTTACGGTCGACCGGGTGGTCGACCGGATCTATTTCAGGTCAACGGTAGACCGCTTGATCGATCGTAGTTCTGACCCATGGGGGTGTGCATGTGTACACGTTTCCCGGTCGACCGGGCGGTCGACCGGACCCCATGACGGTCGACCGAGCAGTCGACCGACTGACGGACCCAAACTCTTAGTTTGGGACGGTTGACCGGGCGGTCGACCGGCTTTAAGCCAACGGTCATAATTTTTGAAAACCGGTCGACCGTGAGAGACATTTCTGTCAAATGGCTAGTTTTTTAAACATGTTTTAAAACTTGGTTTTGACTTAAAACGTGATTTTAGGCTAGAATTTGGTCTAATTCACCTGCTTAGTCCAAATAGATATTTACCCTTTAATCCCTACCTAAATCTTATAAATAGGGGTGGTTGGGGTTGAGGTTAATCACAACAATTATTGCAAAGATTTCAAAGTTTGAGTATTCTTGAAAGAAGTGTTTTACTCTCAGTTTTTGTGCTCTAATCTCTGATTTACTTCTGAAATTTTTGAATCAAATCTCTCTTCTACTTTGTTTTATTTTCACTTAGAAACCTTGAGCTTCAATCCTACATATTATTCTCTAGGGTTTTGTAAAGAAAAGTTTTTCAAAAGAGAGTTTGTGGCCTTTTGATCACCAAGTGATTATTATACTTGTGGCTACACCACCTCTGGACTAAAGGAGTGTGATTGGAGAGTTGGGTACTCCCTAGTGATTGTAATCCTTTGTGAAAATTCTAGTGGATCGGAAATCCTTCTGGTTGAAGGCGGGGACGTAGAGCTGGGTGCTCGAACCTCGAAACAAATCTCTGTGTTTGCGATTGGTTTACTTGTGTCTTTTACTTTCTATTCATTCATTCTTATATTGTCGATCTATACTCTTACAATAAGATTGCATTGTGCACCTCAAACTCTTATTTAGAGGAATCAAGAGGAAGAAGTTCAGAGCCCTTAACGGGGTATACGGCATCTAATCTTGCTTTGAGTGATCGTTGCATTATCTCATTTTAATTTGTGCATTGATTAGAATTACACCTATTCACCCCCCTCTAGGTGTGATTTCAATTGGTATGAGAGTTAGTACTCTAGTTTTTGGCTTTACATCCTTAGAGAGATCCTATAAGTTGTTAATCACTATTTTCATATCTTTATTCATCCACTAGTAAAGATGGCCGATAACATTAAGACCCCTCCCAAATTTGATTGACTCAACTTTCCCATATGGAAAGTTAGAATGAACATATTTTTGCAATCTCTAGGTAGCCGAGTTGCTAAGTCTTTGACCAAGCCCTATAGTGCACCCGAAGGTGAGGAGGACACTTGGTCCGATCTTACCTCCAAGGAAGTTGATGCAAATTTGAAGGCTCAAAATGCCTTACTTTTAGCATTAAATGTGGATGACTTAACACGGGTTATCCATTGCAAATTCGCCTATGAGATTTGGCAACACTTATTGGTCACTCATGAGGGAACATCACAAGTCAAGAGAGCTAAAATAGATCTCTTGCGTTCCCAATATGAAAGTTTTAGAATGCAAGAACATGAATCTATTGATGATATGATTACTAAGTTTACTAAAATCACAAATGCCCTTGCTTCTCTAGGTGATGAAATCAACAACGACTAAAAGGTGCGTTAGGTGATTCGTGCACTCCCTTCATCATGGGAAATCAAAGCTACCACCTTGAAGAAATTGAACGACAAAGACGAGATGGAACTCATTAGTCTTATTGGTAACCTTAAGACTCACGAGATGAAGAAAAAGGCTAGAGAAGAAATGGCGCCTCAAAAGAAAAAGTCTATTGCTTTCAAGTCTACCTCCACCACTTCGATGATGAAGAAGATGAAGAGAAGATGAAGATCTTCTTGTGAGAAATGTAAAAAGAATATACCACAAGAAAAAGCTCAACCATAGCAGGCGATGGGAAGGAAAGGAGGAGAAGAAGATCACATGCTACAACTATCAGAAACCTGCACACATCATGGCCGAATGTCCAGATTTTAAGAACAAGATATCTTCCTCTATGAAGCAAAAGAAGTCGTTTGTAAAGAAGGCGTTCAAAGCCACTTGGGATTCGGAAAGTGAATCCGAAGATGAAGTTGACACGGCTAACATGTATTTCATGGCAAACACACCTAAGCTAACTTCCGAACCATCTTATGATGATATGAAAATAAGCAAAGAAGTGTTATTACAAACTTTCATTGAACTCTCAGAAAGTTTTGATTCTAAGAAGGAAGATTGTTTAAAGTTAAAAAAGGAAATGAAATGCTTAACAATCATATTGCTACCTTACAAAAGAAAAAGATGAATTATCTTCTACTATCATTTCAACACAAAGAGAGTTTTGATGCCTATAGAGTTGCATGGAAAGCTAAATATCTTAAAATTGATGAAAATGAGATTTTTATGTTAAAAACTAAAATACATGATTTGAAAAATATTTTAAAAGAATGTGCATTTAACAATACTAAACTAGAAGAAATGCTTTCAAAGAAACACATGCACACTTCACATGTTAAACATGATAAATTATCACATGCTAAAACTCCACATGTTCATCATGCCAACACATCACATGTCAATCATGCTAAAACACCACATGTTCACAAATCACATGTTCATAAAGCACATGCTCATTATGCTTTTAAATATGGAAGAATTTATAAATGTACTTATTGTGGCCGATTTGGTCATTTAGCTAAATTTTGTTATGATCATATAAATGTATGAACAATCATGTTTGGGTTTGAAATACTAACGTATTAGGACCAAAGAAAATATAGGTACCAAAATTATTCGTTCAATTATTTGATATAAGTACACACTAAGACTCCAAGACGTAGTGAGCAGTGGTACCTGTTGGCCCAAAGGCCTTCCACTCTAGTTTTGATGATGATTAACTCATGTAGTTATGTGTACTAATAATCTTGCAATGTTTAAGTTTCAGATATTTAACAAGATATTAGTTGGTGAAAGCTTCCACACATCTTTCACAAGGTGATTCAAGAGCCTAAGCATCAAAGATGACATCTAGCACTCATTGGAGTCAAGCTTGGTGAATCACGGTTTGGACCGAGTCAACTTGGAGACGGCGCTCTACAAGAAGACTTAGGTATCCCTAGTTTAGTTTGTGTTTAGATCCTAATTGTAAAGATTAGATTAGTATGATATGCTCAAGTTCACAACACACGTTTTATGTTTTGACATTGGTTTTCGGTTTTAGGTTTAACCGATCTTGGTTTTCATGAATAGATAGATCAAAACAAGTTTACATGGTTTAATGTATATATGATTTGTTCTATATACATGCATGCTTTAATTTCCTAGACAAACTTAGTTTTGACTCCTTTATTCATGTGTTATATGTTTTGGTATTTTTGACAAAACATATTTTGGAATTAATGACAAAAACTATGATATATATATTTGTTTCATGTATATTGGATTTCTATCCATATGCATCATGCTTCAAAGTGTTTAATTATCATGTTTTTGTATCTGGAAGTGTTTTGGACAAAATGTATTTTCTATTCAAAGATCCAAGTTTTTAGAAAATACAGTTTTTGGTTTTTGGCAAAATTTCTATAACACAAAAATAGTCCTTATTGATTGATATTTGAGCTAAACTTTTTACCACATGTTTATATATCAATGCAAAATGATAAAACTATTTTTGTGGATTTTTAGAGATTTAATGAGAATTTTTAGGATTAAAAATTTCAGGTTTTTGCTGACCAGAACAGTGTCTGCCAGGCTAGGTCGGTCGACCGGAACGGTCGACCGCACCATGTAGCCGGTCGACCGTCAGGGTCGACCGACGTGCACGGATACGTGCACGCTGGCTACACTTGTAGCCGGTCGACCGTGCCGGTCGACCGACTGAGAGCAGTTGCTCTCTGTTTGTTTGGGTCGACCGGGGCGGTCGACCGGCAGCTGCCAACGGTCAAAAAATGACCGTTGTGCGGTCGACCGGGCGGTCGACTGCCAGGGTATTTCTGGCAGTTCTGCTTCCAACGGCTATTTTCTGGATTAGCCTATAAATACCCTTTGGCAAGAGTTTTTCTCTAAGATTTTTTGTGCGAATTTTTACATACTCTCTGGTGTTTTTACTGTAATCAAAAGAAGTTTTTGAGCTTGATTTGAACAATCTATTTGGTGTTTGTGTTAGGGTTTGGAAAATCAAAGAAAGGGTTTTGGGAAAAGATTTTGATTGAACTTCTCTATCTTAGTTTCAGTTTTTCCCAAGGATTTTTCTTTGTGATTTCTGATTCCATTCCTTTGGTTTTCTCCACACTTGAGCAAAAATCTACTATCTAAATCTATAGGATATTTGTGTGGGAGAAGATATAGTTTGTGGTTGTTGTTTTTGACCACCAAGTTGTAACCCAATCTTTTCTTAGCTTTGTGCTTTGGGTTGTATCCCTCAAGTTGTGAGGTGATCCTTGTATTGGTTTGTGGTTGTGGTAGAGGTTGAGATTGTATTGGTTTTGAGTTTGCCTCAAGGAGGAGGTTGTGATTGTTGGCTTGGAGTTGTGCCTCAAGGAGGAGGTTGTGATTGTAAAGAGAGGAGTTGGGTACTCCTTGTGAGAGTTCTTGGTGAACTAGCTAGTGGATTAGAAATCCTTCGCGTGTCGAAGGCGGGGATGTAGAGCTGGGTGCTCGAACCTCGATAACATATCTCTGTGTTTGCATTTGATCCATTGACTCTCTCTCTCTCTCTATCTCTCTCTTTACTTTGTGTATTGCGCAAATTGCTATATCTTATACTTGCTTGAGTGTGCATCATGGTTGTAATTGCAATTAGTATTTAAATTCCGCATTAAGTTCACTAGATTAGCATCGTCACCTATTCACCCCCCCTCTAGGTGACTTTTCAGTACCTTGATAGTGGTTGCTCAAGGCATATGACATGGGACATCAACAATTTTGCAACCCTATCGAGGTACGTTGAAGGTGGCACCGTCACCTTCGGAGATGACTCCAAGGGCACCATCATCGGTATAGGTAATATCAAGATTGGTACATCTCCTTTAATTAAAAATATAGTTCTTATTGATGGGCTTAAACATAATTTACTTAGTATTAGTTAGCTATGTGATCGTGGTTCCAAAGTTGTTTTTGATGAATCTTCTTGCAATATTTATGATTGTAAAATCAATGAATGTATTCTCACTGGATTTCGTGAAAATAATGTCTACATTATTGACATGCTTAATTTGGATTGCACTATAAATTGTTTAAATGCTTTTGATGAGAATTCATGGTTATGGCATAGAAGATTAGGCCATGTTTCTTTTGATCATCTTTCTAGAATCAATTCTAATGAATTGGTGAAGGGTATTCCTCTTTTGAAGTTTGAAAAGGACCACATTTATGGTGCGTGCCAACTTGGAAAACAAACCAAGTCCTCTTTCAAACCAATCAAGGATATCATGACATCTAGGCCATTAGAATTGATCCGCATGGATTTTTTGGACCAACTAAAACTAAAAGTTTAAATAGAAATAGATATGTTTTTGTTTTAGTCGATGATTTCTGTCGTTTCACATGGATTTTCTTTTGGAGCATAAAGTTAAACTTTTTCGCATTTTAAGATTTTATTTGAAAAAGGGTTGAAAAAGAAAAAGGATTTTCGATTATACGCATAAGAAGTGATAAAGGTGGTGAGTTTGTTAAGCAATTCTTTATGACTTATTGCGATGATAATGAAATTAAGCATGAAATGTCATGTCCTAGAACTCCACAACAAAATGGAATCGTTGAACGGAAGAATAGAACTCTTTAAGAAATGGCTAGGACCATGATAAGTGAATACGGGCTCCCTTATACTTATAGGCCGAGGCCGTAAATACCGCATGCTATATATCGAACCGAATTTATTTTTGTAAAAATACTTCCAAAACTTCCTTTGAAATCTATCATTTGAGAAAACCAAATGTTTCGTATTTTAAAATTTTTGGATGCAAATGTTTTGTTTTGAACACCAAAGATAATTTGGTCAAATTTGATGCTAAGGCTTTTGAAGCAATTTTGTTGACTATTCTAGTACTAGCAAAGCTTATAGAGTGCTCAATAAATCATCTCTTATAATTGAAGAATTTATGCATGTTCAGTTTGTGGAATCTAATGCATTTGTTAAGAATGTTGTAGAGATTAATTCTTTAGGTGAAGACATGGAGAAAATATCCTTGAAAGACTCGCCCATCCAAGAAGACAAGCAAAAACCCAATGGTGAAGTTCAAAAGGATGAAGTGGAACCATCACAACCACTTCCTAAAGATTAGAGATATGCTATAAATCATCTCAAAGATCTCATCATAGGTGATGTATCAAAATGGGTAACCACTCGCTCCAAACTCCATGATTTGTGTGGGCATTATGCATTCATATTTCATTTTGAACCCCAAACATCCTCGAAGCCGAGGGTGACTCATATTGGTTGCTTGCTATGCAAGAAGAGCTAAATTAATTTGAGCGTAACCAAGTTTGGCATCTTGTTCCTAGACCCCATGATAGACCAATCATTGGTACTAAGTGATTTTTAGGAACAAGTTGGATGAGTCAAGAAATGTTGTTAGGAATAAAGATAGGTTAGTGGCCCAAGATTACACCCAAATTGAAGGAATCGACTTTGAGGAGACCTTTGCACTCGTAGCACGGCTAGAAGCCATACGGATCACACTAGCTTATGCATCCTATAAAAATTTCAAACCTTTTCATATAGATATAAAAAGTGCATTTTTAAATGGTTTTATTGAAGAGAAAGTATATGTTGAACAACCCCTCAGTTTTGTTGATCATATACATTCAAACTTCGTTTTCAAACTAGATAAAGCATTGTATGGTTTAAAACAAGCTCCAAGAGCTTGGTATGAAAGACTTTCTAACTTTCTTCTATCAAATGATTTTGTTAAGGGTAAAATAGACACCACATTATTTACTAAACATGTTGGTAGTGACATTCTTATTATACAAATCTATGTTGATGATATAATATTTGGTTCTACTAATGAATTACTTTGTAAGGAGTTTGAATCATGTATACAGCACGAATTTGAGATGTCTTTGATGGGTGAATTGAACTATTTTCTTGGACTCCAAATCAAGCAAAGGAGTGATGGGATCTTCATAAGTCAAGTCAAGTACATTAAGGAACTCATCAAGAAATTTGGACTTGAAGACTCAAAAACTTGCAACACTCCCATTGCTACCACTACCAAGCTTGACAAAGATGACCAAGGTAAGAGTGTAGACATAAGTTTATATAGAAGTATGATTAGTAGTTTGTTGTATTTAACGGCTAGTAGGTCGGATATTATATTTAGTGTGCATCTTTGTGCTAGATTCCAATCGTGTCCTAAAGAATCCCACTTGATAGCGGTAAAACGCATTATTCGATACCTTAAGGCATTATTGGAATGGGTCTATGGTATCTGAAGACTGGACAATTCTGAATGACGAGTTTCTCGGATGCCGACTATGCGGGTTGTAGAGTGGATAGGAAGAGTACTAGTGGAACATGTCAATTTCTCGGTAATTGTCTTGTTTCATGGTCTTTTAGGAAACAAAATTTGGTAGCCCTCTCAACCGCTGAGGCGGAGTATGTTGCGGCTAGGGCATGTTGTGCTCAAATCCTTTGGATGAAACACTCTCTCCTTGATTATGATTTGCATTATGACAATATTAATATATTTTGTGATAATACTAGAACAATTCATATGACTAAGAATGCAAATAAACATAGTAAGACAAAGCACATAGAGATTAGATATCACTTTCTTAGAGATCATTTTGAGAAAGGAGATATTGATATTGATTATGTTTCTACTCATTTTCAACTTGCCGATATTTTCACTAAACCACTTGATTTCAATAGATTTTCCTTTATATGTGGTGAACTCAATGTTTGTGTTATTGACTAAAGAGTTTCATACTAATATTTCCCTTTTTGATGTATGACAAAAAGGGGGGATATATGTCCTTGTATGTATGTTTTTGTTTGTGTTTTGTTCTCAAATAATAAGTTTGTTTTATATCAAAGAATATGTTTTCATGTTTATTCTTTCATTATGGTTAAGTTTGCTTTATATCAAAGAATATGTTTTCATGTTTATTCTTTCATTATGGTTTCATGTATAGTATACTTGTTTTATATAGCATTATTGTTTAATAGAGCATTATTTCATGTTTATTCTTTCATTATGGTTTCATGTATAGTATACTTGTTTTATATAGCATTATTGTTTAATAGAGAATTATTTGAGGGGGAGTTTCTACCTCCCTTCTATATCTTGTGTTATACCTCATATGTTTTGTCATCATTGATTGAGGCAAAACCTGCACAAAAAATACGAAATTTCAGATCTAATAATAAACTTGTGCAAGTTTTGCCTCAATCAAAATTTGGCGCCGTTGCCGGGGAGGGTAAAACGGTTTTTATTGAAATCTGAATTTTTATTGCAAATTTTTGAGAACTAAACGAATTTTCTTCTCTGTTGCAGGTTATAGGTTGAAGAAAACAGGAACTTTGCATTGCAGTGACATATAAGTGGACCTGGGCCTCTGCTCTCGAAAGCAGAGACCAGGATCCCTCCGAATTGCCGCAAAATCCTGGCTTTTGCCGCAAATTTGCGGCAATAAGGAGTGCACTACTGATCATTTTTCTGCAGGGTCTCTGATTCTGCAAAATACTTCTGCTGCATTACTTAATTCCCTGTAATATTCACCCTATACCTGCTTAATAAAGTCAACAGTAAAAATTGGTTGTAATCGTTAAAAGTTGATTAGACATTTGCATTTCTAGGCACGTGTCTTTTCAATTCATTTACTTTTACTGTTGAAGAGTGCTGGAGGCAAGGTACGTTTTGCATTGCATGTAGACTTGGAATCAACTCTTGCTTGATTTTCATGCTTTGAGTGTATCCTAGTTATATTTCTTGTACACTTGTACAATTCAATTTTAAGGGCATACCCGTAAATAAGATAAGGTGGGGATTTTATCACCCTTTCCTTAGCCCGCAAATCATTTTCCCAAGCACTCACTAACCCAAGCCTAATTTAATAAAAGTAGACGTTGGCCCTAGGGACATCTCGGACTCATTTAGGAGATTATCCTAAGGGGGAAAAATGTTGGAATCTAACTCCTGCAAAATCAGTGTCTAGGAAAGGGATTGAGGGCCGAAAGCCCGAAGGTTGGTGGTTATTTAATTAAGGAACGTCTTTGACGGAAAACCTCCCACCAACCTTGCCCTGACCTGGCTGATTAGCTTGTGGTTAAAGTCTACATTAGACCTCCCGTGGACAGTCTAACCAGTTAGGAGTCATCTAGGTCCTAAGTCTACCCTAACTTAGGCTAGAATTTTTTCTTTTTTGTTTGTTTATTGTTTGTTTTTCTTTGTTTGTATTCTATTGTGTGATATGGACTATAATAATAATTTTTTCAACTACAATAATAATCCATATTACACACCGGCTTCATTTTCGGATATTACCAACCCGGCATATCATAACTTTGACCAACCTAGTGTGCCGGATTGGTCTTATCCGAATCAATATGACCCATACCCCCCATCTAATAACTATAATTTCCATAATGATTTCAACTCTTCACCGAGTCAGTGGGGATTCACCTCCCCGAGCATAATTTCCAACCACCTTGCCCTCCTTCTCCCCCCAGTCCACATTATGTTCAAGATTCATACTCAGTTCCACCCGTCCAAAATAGGAAACCATCAATTTTGAAACGGAGTATGCGTGAGTCCAAACACAAATCCCAAAATCTGATGGACTCACAATTTCAATACCACTTCCAAGACAACTCTTCATCTTTTCATCAAAACAATGAACCCATCAATTATGAAAAGATGCTAGAAGCCATGACTCATGCTCAAAATGCTAGAAATCGTGACATAGATATGATGGTCGAATCTCTACGTTCCCACCGTCCTGATGTCACTTACCATTCTGTTAGAGCCAAAGAGTCATGTTGTTTTGGAAATCAAGATTCTATTTCAGAACAACCATGTGAACTTACCCAAACTCTACATGATATTGATAGTTTGGCTAGTTTTCCTTTCCCTGAAATAGAACTTGAAAATGATTATGATCCTGAACCCCAACTTAGTGATTCAATTCCATTTCCTGATTCGATTATGACTCCGGTACCTTCACCTGACTTCGATCTTTTCCCGGAGTCAACATTGGATCCTGTACCAATTCATAAAGAAATTGAATCACCCATCTTTGAGGATCATGTTGAACTTGACCAACTTTACAATTTTGAAAATCCCATGGATAAATTGGCAAGTTCTCCATTTTTTGATATTGAACTCAATGAGATATGTGACCTAGATTCTCACATATGTGATCCAGTTCAACTTTCTGAATCAATATTGACTCCTGTTTTATTACCAAACTTGAATAATATTCTAGAGTCAGTTTTGATTCCTCCACCTATCATTTCTGAACTGGAATCACCCACATTAGGTCACATTCCATTGTTAGAAAATACATGTGGACTGGAGTTTCAATTTCTTGACTTGGACCCAATTTCTGAACCTATTTCGACTCCTGAACCTTTACTTGACTTAAGGCACCTTCCTGAGTCAGTATTAGTTCCTGTCCTTCCCGAGTCCAAGTCAACCGTTCTATCAATTCATACACCATTCTGGGACGAGGTGGTTGACAAATTTGACTCCGAAATTAGTTATGGAATATGGAAATTAGATGGGGTCAAATATTTAATAAAAATCCTTAATGGATTTATCTTTTTAGTGGGTCATATTAAAGATAGTGCTGGTGGGTTCCTCCGAGACCCAAGAAAAGTTGATTGGGCCACGTTTCGTGGACCAATCAGACCACCACCGGAACCACCACCTTAAGGTAACCTTTTCCTTCCCTTTCTTCTTTTTCATGCATCTATGCATTAATTTATACATTGAGGACAATGCATGAGATAGGTGTGGGGGAAGGTCTAACATAACTTTTCTTTTTCTTTAAAAAAAAAATAATAATAAAAAAATAAAAAAAATTGACATTTTTCTTTACTTTTAAAAAACTTTTTGAAAAAATAGAAACAATATTTTGACTTATTTTTGTAAGAAATTAAGTTAATTTTAAGGAATAGGAAAATCCAAATTAGGATTTCTTATACTTGGTCAAAATAAGATAATTTGTTTGATTTTTAGGGCTAGGAAGATAATTTGTCAAAGTAATTTAGTCTTGATCTTTACCTTGATGAAATATGCATACTTCGTACACTTACACACTTAGGGTTCAAAAATAAAGATTCTTATGCCTTATAAAAAATATATATATATATAAAAAATGAATAAGTCTAATTATTGATTAGCTAGGTGCTTTGGCCTAATCAAGCCTTAGTATTTATGCGAAAGATAATTAGATAAGTTAAAAAAAAAATGAATAAGTCTAATTATTGATTAGCTAGGTGCTTTGGCCTAAGCAAGCCTTAGTATTTATGCGAAAGATGATTAGATCCTCTGATTAAGCTGGGTGTCTGTGCCTAATAAAGCATAAGTATTCACGCCTAAAAGAGGTTCATATAATAAAATCCTTAGTTTTGTGGCCTTGTCTGCTCGAGTCCTTAAGTCCTAGGGGTGTCTTCTCACCTGGTGCCCTAAGACCGTTTGGTTTGGGAGTCATCGATTAGAGGCTCGTTACATGGGCAGATTAGAAAGCCTAATAGAACTAAGGAATAATACCACCAAAAATATATATATATATACAATAAATAAGGCATAAGAGTTAGAGTTAATGAACCTTAGTCAAAATTTTCACAGTCACAAGTGCATATGACTTAGGGTAAAGTAATAGACTAGATGAGAAGTACAATTTGACTCCTTACTTTAATTGATAACAAATTTTTGAATAGAGACTAAGTTTAGGAATGAAAAATTCAGTTTTCCTATAACTTATAATTGCTTAGATCTTACAATCATATTTCAAATATTTTTCTCTTTCAAAATGCTTTTCGAAAATACTAACTCTTTATTTCTCTTTCTTTATGGATTTTGTGGGTGCAATCCGCTGAAAACCCTCACGAGACAAAACTCGTCCTCTAGGGGAAACCTAGAGGTTTAACGGCTTGTTGCACATGCTCAGTGCAATCGCGCGACCTGCGAAAATGGTCTAATAATACTTAGTATAGTTTAGTTGTTTTGCTCGAGGACGAGCAAAAGATAGGTATGGGGGTGTGATTGGTCACTAATGTTGCATATTTAATGTCACATTTTCATACTTATTTTAGAATAAAAGCCTGCATTGTCCTAATTATTTGTCTAATTTATTTGCAGGCCCAATCCTTAAGGAGATGAAGAGAAATGAGCCCAAAAGCCCACCAGAATTCTGAATTAAATCAGAGTTAATTCGCACACATAAAATCAGGAAAAATCAAGAGGTTGAAACCGGTTGAGAAGAATCCTCTCAGAATCGATCGGTTAAAGCTAAGAATCCGAGGCCATTTCGTCAGAATCCGGAGCTCAAACGACAAAACCAATAAAGGATAAAGCCAGAAGAAGACCCCGGACAGACCCACCAACAGGGTGTGGCCATCTGGCCACACCCTTGCCGCAAAAACACGGCAAAAGCCGCGTTTTTGCGGCAATCCTGGGGAGTTACGGGGAGCGTGAACTCCCCCGACCTCCCCGGGATCTTGGTGGTTAGGTTTTTGGCCTATAAAAAGGTATTTTCTGTGCTGAAAGTGAACGCCAATGTAGATTAGGATTTTTGACTAGTTTTTCCATTTTGTAGTTTAGTTTTATGTAACTTGTATGTAGCTTAGGGTAGATGATGATTCATGTAAGTAAGAGAGAGAGGCTGATGTTGAGAGTGACACCGATGTACTCCTCCTCCTTTCTTTCATTGTCTCAGTAAGCAATAAAGGTAACATTTGTTTATGTTTGTATCTTTACTTTACATTTGTTTTGCTTTTCGTTTTCCTCTTCTACTTCACCTTGGTTTATGTGTTGAGTCTACAAGTGAAGTCCAAAGCATGTATCACTAAGCTACGTGAGAGCCAGCGATAGTTCATGAAGACGATCTCCTCTTCCAAGCTTCGCATCACTTCGTACTTCATATGCTTGACGATATAATGTGCACGGGGACTGAGTTCAAGTTTATGATCTATGCGTTGAATGCCTCCGAAGCAAAGGTAGAACTTGCGCAGGTTTCCAAGTAAGTCATCACCAAACTAGGTAAGTAATTCTTAGCTTTCTTTCTTTTCTTTTATCGCTATAGTATAGATCGCCAACACGATTTCTTTCACCACTTCTTCCCAATCGTTTCCATTCTTTTCCTCCACTTCAGTTGTACATATTCGCTTCATTGTTTTCTGATTTTCCACCTTCTTCATCTCTCGTTTTCTTCTTACTTTAACCATTAACTTTCTTTTCCATTTTCTTAACTTTAAAAACAGAGAAGAACCTTCGCTTAGTTTTGATAACGATTTCAATAAACTGTAAACGCTTCCATCGCAAACCCTCCTTGTGGATCACGACCCGCATTAGCCACTTGCTATAGCGGAAGTATTGAGCACTTGCACGTTCTTATTATAAGATCTAAAAATCCGTATTTTTGTGCAGGTTAAGCATCAAGAAAGATCCGCATCACTTCATTCTTGCTAGGCTTGACGATATAATGTGCACGGGGACTGAGTTCAAGTTTATGATCTATGCGTTGAATGCCTCCGAAGCAAAAAGGTAGAACTTGCGCAGGTTTCCAAGTAAGTCATCACCAAACTAGGTAAGTAATTCTTAAACTTTCTTTCTTTTCTTTTATCGCTATAGTATAGATCGCCAACACGATTTCTTTCACCACTTCTTCCCTATCGTTTTCATTCTTTTTCTCCACTTCATTTGTACATATTCGCTTTTTATTGTTTTCTGATTTTCCACCTTCTTCATCTCTCGCTTTCTCTCTAACTTTAACTATAACTTTCTTTTTCTTTTTCTTAACTTTAAAAACAGAAAAGAACCTTCGCTTAGTTTTGATAACGATTTCAATAAAGAACCGTAAAAGCTTCCATCGCAAACCCTCCTTGTGGATCACGACCCGCATAGCCACTTGCTATAGCGGAAGTATTGAGCACTTGCACGTTTTTATCATAAGATCTGAAAATCCGTATTTTTTGTGCAGGTTTTAGCCTCAATCACCCTCTCCCTTTAGCAGTCCCATACTTGGACTGTTTTCTTTTAACAGCGAGTGCGCTGAGGGGCTCCTTCTTCTCCCTTCAAGGACTTTACCAGGGGCTTGCCTCCATGGATGAAGATGACCCAGAGCTTTCATGCTTCTGTTTGGTCTCTTTAGAAGATTACTACTGTCAAGTGATTTCAATAACAGAAGCCGTCTCCTTAAGCACCTTTTATGTCCGCGCTTCGATGCAGAGAGTTCAATTCTTAGTGGAGGTCTCTGTGGGTACGCCGTCCCGACTTGCCATGACATTTTTAACCCAGCTAAGTTTGAATTCTGATATCTTTTAAAGAGATTCATCATCCGGATAAAGTCTTAGTTGGTGCATTCCTTTTCTGGAATTTGCGCCATCGACTTAAACTTCTCTGGACGCCAGTATAGCAGATTTAGACACCTGGCCGCAGGCTCTGCATATGGAGCTTGCGTCTTGAGGATGTCAACTCAGGAGAATCTCAATTCAGACTGGAGGTCTGAGGCCTGAGTCTTGCAACCCCTGTTCATCCACAGGGAGATGGCAATTCTCGCGTCTGATTCTCTTCACGTCTCGTCCTTTAAGCGCGGATGTCAAATGAGACTGCGTCTGAATTGCGTGTATATCAGAATTTTGACCGCGTCTGTTTCTGCCACCGCAGATGTTCGCTGCGCGGGTCATTCCCGCGTCTGAAATCCTTCGGCAATAGCTGCGTCTGTCACTTAGTTTTTCCGTTGAAGTATACTAAGCTTCAGATCTTCTAATTTCGTTGCTTCTTGCAGGTAAGCTTGATCATCCTTTTTCATGTTCGCTGGGCCCGTGGGAGAATATATCGGCCGGCGAACTTGTTCGATGTTCGTCCACAAGAGAAGAAATCATGGTCCCCATCGTCCACAAGGGAAGAAATCATGGTCCCTGACGGGGACTTAACCCTCGCCAAGATCTCATTGGATTCAATGCACCAGTCATGCTTGCTGGCATGGCATGGTCAGAGTGAGTTTGGCGGCGGGGGTAGCGGTGGATATAGTGGTGGTTAGCATCCACTGTGAGGTCTTAAAACCTCCTCTCTTACCCCAGAAGTGACATCAAGGAAACTCCATGCTCATTGGACGATCTTCTGGCAGAAGAGATGTTCATCAACGAAGGATCACACCCCACTTCGGATGGTCCGGCAGGATCGAAGGATTCTGCTGCCATCAGACCTCAAGAACACCATTGCTCTCCATCAACCAGAGACTTCTTCGATGTTTACATCATGCATCGTGGTGCAACCAGCTTCTGATCATTGCCACAATGTCTGCTCCTACTTTGGCGCTCTTCCAAACATCTTGTACTTGGAGTCAAACGCAGCTTTAAGGAGTGAGTGCAACCTCTGAGAGAGAGACTTCTTTGTACTCCTTTATCTGTAACACTCAATCTTATTGAATAAGAGAGCGTTTTGTATCACTTTCATATGCCTGGATATAAATAAAAGTGACACTTTTCTTTTTATTTCTTCTATTGTCTTGAACTCTTTTGTCTCTTTTTAGTCAGACGCATAGAAGCAAAGAATCTTTGGCTTGTCAGAATCATGTTGAAAATTTTAACAAGTCAAATTTTATGGAGAAAAGATCCTATCTGAAGAACCCCGCAATGCTGTCAGAGGTGTGATATTAACTTGACAGAGATAAGATAATTTTGGGGCCTGCCACTTTATGAAAAGAAAGTGACAGGTTGAATTGGTACCCCCAGTGAAGATGAACTTTTATCAGAGGTCTAGGATTAACTTGATTAAGATCAGCTGGGGGGTTAATGAAAACACTGTTAATGGTGTAATGTTAACCTAAGAATGTTTTTAAGTGGACTTGTTATTCTGTTGATGAGAATAACGAGTGAAACTAGATTCGCGGGGGATCTAGGAAAGTTTTACCGTTGGAGGTGTGATGTTAACTCAACGGGTTGAAGGTTGTCTTGTCAGAAGTGTGATGTTAACTTGACAAGAATGTGAGTCAGAGGTGTGATATTAACTTGACTCAGAAGCATTTCAGCTTTCATTGGGAAAACTGAAAGTGTCATTGTCATAGGTGTAGTGTTTAACTTGACAATGAGGGTAATGCTAGAGGTGTAATTTTGAACTTGGCATTAGTCATCTCGACTTCGACAAGGAAGTCCGAGGGAAAGTCATGGTCGTAAGTGTAGTGTTGAACTTGGCGATGACCTGGATGCTAGAGGTGTGGTGTTAAACTTAGCATCGTTCATTTCAGCTTCGATATGGAAGTCTGAAGAAAGGTAACTGTCAGAGGTGTGATGTTAACTTGACAGAAACTCGATGTACTGTTTAGAAGTATAATGTTAACTTAACAGTAATTTGTCAGAGGTGTGGTATTAACTTGACAGAAATTGATTTGCGATATGAGCAATTTGAGGACCTGTCATTCCATTGATGAGAATTGACAAGTGGAGTTTAAAAATGTCAGAGGTATAGTGTTAACTTGACAAATTTGGATTCGCGATATGAGCAATTTTGAAGACTTGCCATCCTATTGATGAGAATTGGCAAATGAAATTTGAAGTGCCAGAGGTATAGTGTAACTTGACAACGACTGTATTTTGTAGACCTACCATTCTGTGGATGAGAATTGGTAAGGGATTTTGGAGGGGAAAGTGGAGTCAAGTCCATTAGGATTTTTAGCAAACCCTCAGCTATCAACGGGTTTGAGGTGCCTTTACCAACCACCGTTTGAGTTGGGCTAACCATGCTATTCCCCTTAGCATGATGAGTTGTCGAAGACTTATGTTGGGCTTGGAAGCCAACATTTTCCTCTATCCTTAGCCGTCGGAGACATCGGATCAAATGGGAACACATGTCCCTTAGGATTTTTAGCAAACCCTCAGCTGTCAACGGATTTGAGATGCCTTTACCAACCACCGTTTGAGTTGGGCTAGCCATGCTATTCCCCTCAGCATGATGAGTTGTCGAAGACTTATGTTGGGCTTAAAGGCCAACATTTTCCTCTATCCTTAGCCGTTGGAGGCGTCAGATATTAATAAAGAAGCTCTTCTTGTTCTGATCAGAGGTGTAATTTGGACTTGATCGGAGGAGGAGTAATATTAAGGATAGTACTTCTTCAAGAATCTGCCATTGATTGGCATCATGAGTGTATCGCCATTTGAAGTTATGAGGCAATACGATCCATTTGAGTAGACTGACTCTACTACGAATGGTCCTGCCCATTGGGCTGGAATTTTCCTTTTGTCTTGTGCGTCATCACCATGGGTCTTCTGACAGCTAAGACAAGGTCGCCTTTCTTGAAAGTTCGCACTTTAACTTTCTTCTTGAAGGCTCTGGTAATTCGAGCTTGGTAAAGCTCGATTTGTTGCTGCGCCTGCAGACGCTTGTCATCTAAGGCTTCCAATTCTTTGAGTCGCTGTCGATGCTTCTCCTCATTCGTCATCTCTGCTGTCAGGGCGACGCGTAGAGATGGAATTTGGATTTCGAGTGGAAGCACGGCTTCACACCCATATACTGAAGAAAATGGTGTAGCTTTAGTTGGGGTTCGAACAGTTGTGCGATAAGCCCATAAGCATTCACCCAGCTTGTCGTCCCAGTCACGTTGACTTTTCGAGACGAATTTCTTGAGAAGCTTGCCAATGGTCTTGTTGAAAGCTTCTGCGAGGCCATTAGCGGCGGGGTAGTATGCCGTTGAGGACACACTCTGGATTCTGAACTTAGTGCAGAACCTTGGAAAGCTTGACTGATGAACTGGGGCCCATTGTCGTGGACAATTCATTGGGGTACCCCAAAACGGTAAATGACGTGATGTTTTACGAACTTGATCACGTCAAATGACTTCACCTCCTTCAAAGGAACAGCTTCAGCCCATTTGGAGAAGTAATTGGTTATTGCCAAAATAAACCGATGTCTTTTTTGATGATGGAGGGCTGATAGGGCCAACTACATCCATCCCCCACATTTCAAATGGCCAGGTAGAGGCCGTGGAGTGAAGGTAGCCTAGTGCTCGATGGATGAAATCGCCATGTACTTGACAGGCGTGACATCTTTTTGGCATAAGTGATGGCGTCAGCGATCATCTTAGGCCAATAATACCCCGCCTTTGGAGTCGGTATGCAAGTTTTGGGCCAGGTTGATGGGCTCCACACATACCGTCATGGGCTTCTTTCAATACCTCTTGTGCCTCCTTTTGTGAAAGGCAGCGAAGCAAGATCCCGTCATGCGATCGACGATACAGTGTTCGTGTAATCGCATTATAGTAGAATTTAGGGGCTTTCCTTCGAATGGCAGCCGCTTCCTTGGTGTCCTCAGGCAGGATGCCATACAGGACATAATCAATGTAGGGGAATCGCCAGTCTCTAGGCTCTGGATCGGTTAACAATTCCAGCGCTTCTTTGCTTTGAGAATCTCCTGTGGTTCCTGGTAATCCTCAAGAGCAATTCTCGGGCAATACAGATCATGGTTGTAGATGAATATCTTCTCTATCGCTCCAGCTGGAAGAGCTAGTGAGGCCGCGAGGGATGCTAGTGCATCTGCATGCGCGTTTTGCCTGCGCGGTACATGATCGATGTAGAAGTTTGTGAAACTCTCGGCCATGTGGATAGTTGCGTTGTAGTAGGGTACTAGGTCCTCATGTCTGACTTCGTACTCCCGCGAACTTGGCTGACGATGAGTTTAGAGTCGCCTTATGCCTCGAGATTTTTAACGCCAATCTCATCGGCGAATTGCATCCCAATCAAAAGAGTGTTGTACTCAGCCACATTGTTGGAGCAAGGCTCAGTTAGCGAGACGGCTCGGGGAATCACATAGTTCTGTGGCGAGACGAGTACTACTCCTACCCCCGCTACGATGTGTCCTTTTGGCTTGTTCTGGATGCACCGTCAAAGAAGAGTTGCCACACTTGACTTTCAAACGATGTCTGAGTCAAACAGACTTCGGCCACTTCATCTGGGAGATCCTCGTAGACTTTGGCTGCCCTCGGATCTGGGTGCTCAGCTAGGAAATCCGCCACCGCTTGTCCCTTAATAGCCTTTTGCGGCAAAAAGTGCATCTCATACTGGGATAGCAATATGGCCCATTTTGCCAGCCGGCCGTTCAATGATGAAGGCTTAGTCATAAGTAATCTCAAGGGGTTGACTTTTGATATGACGTTTATAGTTTGGCCTACCAGATAGTGTCGCATTTTCTGAATGGCGAACACTAGTGCCAAACATTCCTTCTCGATCGGATTATACCGATGTTCGGCTCCGATCATTATTCTACTCAGATAGTAGATCGCTTGCTCTCGTCCTTGATCGTCATTCTGAGCTAGTAGAGCTCCCAAAGAATGATCCATTGCTCAGACGTATACCAAGAAAGGTTTCCCGGATATCGGAGCTGCAAGGACTGGTGGTTGGGTGAGGTATTGCTTGATTTCCTCGAATGCTGTTGGCAAGCGTCATCCCAAATGAACGAAACACCCTTCTTCATTAGCTTAGCGAAGAGTTGGCATTTTTCGGAGAGGTTTGAGATGAACCTGCGGATGTACGCCAATCGTCCTTGCAATCCCCTGAGTTCCATGAGATTTCTCGGAGGTTGCATCTCCTAGATAGCGCGAACCTTTTCCGGGTCTAAATGGATTCGGTGGAGGTTACAACAAACCCTAGGAACTTGCCGCTGGCCACCCCCAGGAAGGATTTGGTAGGATTCATCTTCAACTGATGGGCCCGCATGATGTCGAAGATAACCTTTAGGTCAGCTATATGATCACTTTTAGCGCGGCTTTTTACTGCAATGTCATCAACATAACATTCCACTGTTTTGCGCATTTGCTGATGGAAAATGACGTTCATGGCCCTTTGATATGTTACCCCGCATTCTTCAGTCCGAAGGGCATGACGGTGTAGCAGTATACCCCCAATGGTGTCCTGAAGGAGGTGTGCTTTTCGTCATCAGGATATATTTTGATTTGATTGTATCCTGAGAACCCGTCCATGAAGGACATTCGTTCAAATCCACAAGTATTGTCAATCATAACATCTGTGATTGGCAGTGGGAATTCGTCTTTGGGACAAGCCTTGTTTAGATCACGGAAGTCGATGCAGATCCGGATCTTTCCGTTTTCTTGGCAACGGGAACAATGTTGGCTACCCAGTCGGGATGTTGTTCTTCCCTGATGAAGCCAGAATCTATGAGCTTTCTGACTTCTGATTGAATCGCCTCCATTATCTCTGGGCGGAATCGTCGCTGTTGTTGTTTAACAGGCTTTACGTCCGAATTGATGTTGAGGCGGTGCATAGCCACTTGAGGATCAAGTCCGGGCATGTCTTCGTAATTCCAGGCGAAGACGTCTATATACTCTTGAACAAGAGATATTAGATCCTCTTTCTCCGAAGGTGACAGGCCGTCACTTATGAAGATGGGCTTAGGATTAGCTTCATCCCCCAAATTGATCTGAACAATCTTGTCTTCTGTGGGTGGCTCGCGCTGCTCAAAGCGGGTATCCCAAAGAGTATTTAAATGTTTGATCCAAGGATCTGTATCAGATTGGATCATTTCTTCATCTCCGTCTTCCAGGTGGCTTGTTGAAACCATGTTCACTGTTGAGTTTGTGAAGATGTTGCCGACACTGACATCTGACTCCCATGATGACGTGCCGGAAGAGTAATCGTGGCTTGACGATTCTCGAGAATCAGAGGCTGATGGAGCCGGAGTTGATACATAGCCTAACCCCCTGCGCGTCCGATGATAATAATCGGGTGCTTTTCCTTTCAGCACAAAGGATCGAAGTAGTGTTCTCCTTCCTCTGCCGAAGTTTAACCCGGGCCTGCTGGTTAGATCATATCCCATGTTTTTCATCATTCTAAGTGCCTTTGGCTCATAATGACCGAACTGAGGGGGTTCTTGCTCGCTTTCCGATTCTTTATGGTCCATTGGCTCGGAGTCAATTCGTCCAAAAAGAATTGATCTTTGGCCCTTCCTTCTCGCGGGAACCATGAATATTAATTGTTGCGCATCGCCGACATTTCGACATGTTTCAAAGGACGATTTCACTGGTACATGCAACGATGTCAAAGCACCGATTGCCGACCAGAGATCGTCATCCACGTCGGTGCTAGTGTCTGACGGTACTGAATCAGAAGCAAACACAGAAAAATACGCTAAATCTAATTCTTCATTAAGGTACCAACCGCCTACATCATCGGCGGAGGTATTATCAACATCGGGCTTATTAATGCCCGTTACAGGTGGATCTAGCTCCCACACACACTCATCTTCCTCCAGCTCGGTGTCGGCTTCATTGCCAGAGTCTAGTTCCTCTGGTTGCGGGACTTCATCTGTTTCCACAGATTCCTGATACAGGAGGGAATCTGTGAAATAATTCTCCACTCCCTTGAACGGATGCCTATCGGCAATCAGCGTTCGCACCTTTCCACTCCCGTCAATGTATTTCATGACTTGGTGGAGAGTAGAGGGAATGATAGAATTGCGATGAATCCAGGGTCTTCCCAGCAGTAGATTGTAGGAGGTGTCAGCATCTATGACATAGCATGTCACCTCTGACCTTAGGTCCCCAATCTGACATTTGATCTTGACTTTCCCCATCGGACGGGTACTATTGGCATTGAACCCATAAATGGTTGTCTGGGTAGGGCTCAAACGGTGAGTGGGAATCCCGAGATGCTGCATGACTCTGTGAGGCATGATGCTCAACGCAGACCCGGGATCTACCTGGATGCGATTCACCTCAGATGATCCAATATACCCTGCGAAGTAAAGGGGTCGATCATGCTTCCCTTTGACTTGCATGTCTTCTGCCATGAAGGTAATGCAGGGAATATTTTGGGAGGCGTGGAGGCAATCCTCTACATCTTCCTCCTTCAGTAGCTGGGTCATGAAGACCTCAGCATTAGCCAAAGCTTCTTGTAGAGCTTCTCTGGTCGACTTTGATAGTCTAAGAAGCTCATAAAGAGTAATCCGCGCTGGGGATTGGCTAACTGAGCCAGGACATCAAAGCGGTAAGGTGATGTGGATCCTTCCGCTACGTCCTTCGAAAGAACTCGAGAAAACCGAAGTTCTTTTTGTTTCTCCCCGGGTTGCTTCGTGGAGGTTTTGGCTGGCTCTGCAGCAGGCCTTGGAGGAGTTACTGCCGTTTCGTCATACTTTTTCAAATATGGCTGCCCCGAACGGGTTTCTGCCACCAGCTGACTGGGTTTCGCGGCCAGAACTATTGTCTCCTCTTCTGAGTCAGTCAGCAGGGGAATATCAGTTTCCGCTTCTCGAGAAGAGGCACACACCACGTTGCAAGATGAGGCCTTTGCGTTGCCTTTGGACTTCCTGCTGGTTACAGTAGTCCATTGCTGGCCATCAATAAGGTCGGGATGGACCCACATGACTTCTCCCTGAGGTGTGGGAACAGGTACCAAGCCCTTTTCTTGCTGCTGGTGCGGGTCTGTGTTGACCATTCTCAGCTCTCCTCTTGGGATAGGGACTACTCCAGAGGGTGTTGGAGGTTGCCTTCCAAACTGGAGGACTGACGTCATATTAGCCGTCACCTTCTTCTGCTCTGGTCGGAGTTTCAATACCTCCGCGTCAATCAGGGCCTGAAGGATGTCCTTGAAGATATAACAGCTCTTGGTAGGGTGTCCCAACATCCTGTGGTACATGCAGTAGCTAGGATTGTCGGTCTTACCGACTTCCTCGGGGCGCCTAGCTTCAGGAAGCTTCAGCCGATTGCTCTTGTTGAGTAATTTGAAGAGCGAGTCGACATGTTCATCCTTGAAGGAATACTGCTTGTTGGCCCGCGGTTGGCTTGAAGAGCCACTTCCCTTGACCGGTTGAGGTTTGACAGGGGACTTGGTCTCTGCTGTCAAGTTATCCTTCCTTCTTGTTTGGACGGATGTGTCTGGCGCGCGCCTTGTCGACCTCTCAGGCCTGGGCTTACCTTCTTCCGCTCTGACGCGAGCGACAATCTCCTCAGCCTGTTCACCCTACCGGATCAGTTGCTTCCAGGTGCGGCTTTCAGCAACTCCTATTTGAGCAAGGAGTGAGGTTTGGAGGCTATGGCAGCATGTTTCCACCAGGGTGGCCTAGGTCATACCACTTGGGCATCGGAGTGCCACGTTCTGAAACCTTTCCACGAAAGACTTAACGGACTCTCCCTTTCGCTGCTTGGTGGCTAAAAGGGTAGGCATGTTGACCTCCGAGTCATCTTCAAAGAAGCGAGTTAAGAAGAGCTTCTCCAAGTCTCCCCAATTCTTGATGGAGCCTTCTGGAAGCTTCATGAACCATTCAAAGGCCAGCCCTTTTAGGGTGCCGATGAATAAACGCGCCAGGATGGCGTCGTTATCTACCACATTCCCAGTTTGGGAATTGAAATAGTAGATGTGTTGGTTCGGTGAACCCTTCCCATCAAATGCTTGGAGGGTTGGAGCCTTGAACTTTGGCGGATATGGAACCAGGTCCCACTCGGCTGGATATGGGCGAACCACCCCTGCTTCTTGGAGACCTTTCCGATTGGTAAGGGCTTCAAGCGCTGCTCCAACTGATTCATTCTTTAGAATGAACCTTTCCCTGGTCTTGATTATTCTTTTCCTGCGACGAGGACTTAGACGAACCAGAGGAGGGTTGCCCTTTCTTCTCAGAGCGTTCGGAAGATGAGTTTTCTCCCTCTTTTCATTTGCCCTTAGACTTTCTAGGGGGAGATTTCCTCCTGTCTTCGAGCAATTGTGCGAGCATCTGTTTGAGAGAGTCGATAGATTCCCGCTGAGCAAGAATCATATCGAGTTGTTCTCTCTGGACCTGGGCTTGCTGATCCAGGCGCCGGGCTGTCTCCTCAGGAGTGCCCGTCATGTAGGTGAAAGTCTCTTTCTCTGTAGAAGAGTTTGAGGCCTGCGATTCTGCTACAGCAGAATGAGAGTCATTCATTTTAACGCCCCGGGCCAGGGCATTATAGTCGATCGGGGGGAATGGCTCCGGTCTGGGTGCGAGTGTGTCGGTACACTCCTTCCGGTTCAGAGTCAGATTTATCCTCGGAACTGACTGCAGGTTGCTTTCCCCTGCTCCTGCTCGTCATATTTGCAGTGAGCTCTGGATACTCAGCGTCAGAGAACACCCTCCGCCTATGAGAGCGTCTTCTTTTGGCTGATGGGGGAATCAGGGTCAGCTGTCTAACTAAAGACTGCTGGTTCACGCCTGAACCGCAACGGCACTCAGAGAGCATGGAGATGAGCCGCTGGCAGCAACATGATGAAGTGGTTTGACTAGCACTTCTTTTCTTCGTCAAGTAATCTCTTAGATCCATGGAAAGAGGATCGAAGAGATTAGTCTCGCAACTTCGAGGGCACGAGGCATCTTTGTGCTGTATAGCCTGGACGCGGAATTCAGAGGCGTGGTTCTCGCGCCGCAGCTGTACGACGCGTGTCTGGTGTCTCTGTTGAGATGAGACGCGACTGTCACGTTGCTGCTTGGTGCGTCGGGGCAAAGACGCTTGAGAGTGAGTGGGCGGCTGGGCCCCACGCCTAAGGGCGCGTGCCTGCTGCACTTGACGAGGCGCGCAGGCTTCGCCTCGGCGTTTGGTGAGTTGGGCTTCAGAGGGCCTAATTTGGGGAGTCTCGCGTATGGGCCGCCAAACGCGGACTTCGCGTGCTGGACACGGCGCGACTAAGGCGCCGGATTGAACTTTGCGTCCTGCCTCAGTTGGACAATCAGAAGTTTCAACTTGTAGTTGACGCGCACGCCTCCTCTGTCGACGCTCAGCGTTTCGGTTTCGTCGTGGTGGTGGAGAAAAGCCAACGACGATTTGGTGCTGAGGGAGAGGGTGGGCTGGCTGGACCCAGGGATTTTGACCACGCGGGTCTCTTGAGAGACGCTGACGCGTGTGTTCCGCATGGCGCGGTTGGTCGCAACGGCAGTTGTGCCTGAGACCATGCGGGCCTCCTGAGAGACGTTGGCGCGTGTATCCTGCTTGGCACAGTTGGCTGCGACACCCTTCACAGCAGCAGCGCCCGAGAGAGTCTCAGAGCAGATTTCGGGGCAGGTCCCCGTAGAGACCCTGCGACAGACGCGGGTCTTTGGGCTCTTGGAGCCGGAAGAGAGAAACTCCTCATACTTTGCTTGGTCGAACTTGACGACGAGCGATTCGACCATCTTCCCCTTATGGAGGACGTCACCTTGCGTCACGATTTGTTCGTCAGTGACAAATGTAGTCCCCAGCGGAGTCGCCATCTCTTGTATGCGTCAGAAAAGAGGGTATCAAATTGTAAAATTCTTTTGATTGGATAAAAAATTACAACAGATCGGTCTTCCAATTACAATGGAGGGAGGATGTTGAGTCTTGAATCCTCCCTTTGTTTAAGGCTGGGTTCTTCGTGTGGCGATGGAGAGTGAATCTTGTTCTCCGTTGACCGGGTGAACGTCGAGATCTTCTGGGGCTTTTCTCTTCGGGTGGTTGACGGAGTACCACAGCTCTGTCTACCAAAACTCTCAAAGAGAAGGTAGGTAAAGAGCAACTTGAACACAGCAAGTTCTTTGAAGGGTTTCTCTCTTTTCTCTCAGAGTTCTTTTCTCCCAAAAATCCTCTGACTGAAAAATCCTCCAAATCCGACCCCTTCTTCAATAACGACGGGGCTATTTATAGGGGTTTTTAGGGGCGTACGTGCCTCCTGAAAACACTCCATAATGGGGGCTAACCTTCCCCGTTATGTGGGCCGTGATTGGCCCTAAAACTGGGACGGTTACAACTGAGACGCGGGTGTCAACCCACGCGCCTTGGAGCTGTTGAGACGCGGGTTTGGACCCTCACGCCTTGGTGGTGAGACGCGGGTTTGGACCCTCGCGCCTTGGAGCGGCTGAGACGCGGGTAAGATTAACCTTGCGTCTTGGAATTCTGCTTTTAGACAGCCTACACTTGAGTCTTCTCTTTTCTTGATTATAGGTATTCTTTCTCTTTTATTCATGTTATTTTCTGATTCTATCTTTATCGCATCCAGTTGTCATTTTCTTTCTTTTATTCATCTGTTATCCTTGTGTTAGATATTTATATGTCATATTGCAGTGATATTGATTTATCGTAGTTGATTTTGTAGCTTGTTCAGGTTACTTTAGGCTTAGCATATGTGCGTGAGTATTTTTCTCGCGTACATACGTCGCCGACCTTCGTCGCGACTCCGTTTTCGCGTATTTCGGGAAGTGGATCGTGATAGACTTATCGACTAATTGACAAAAATACAGAGTTCAAGGAAGCATTTATCTGATTTGTGTTGCCTCTAAATTCTTGCAATTTAACCCGCAGTAGCAATGGTTATGTGGCCGATCCTCTAGGAGAGATGCGACGGAAACATTTTGATGTTTTTTTTTGAACACTTTATTGGTTAAATAGTTCTTCTTTGAGAAATAAAATTCTATGTTAAGTGTTAGAGTTAGAAAAATATAGATAGAATTTGATTTAGAGATTAGGGTTTTTAACAGAATTAAAGAATACGGCTTACTAATCATCTACCGCCACTAACTTACTAACCTATGCTAGAGTACTCTTCACTTTAGATCATAAAACTTATACCTTGAAGTTGTAATCAATTCAAGTAAGATACATAAGATGAAAAATTCTATTTAAATAATCACTAATCAAGACCTAACATTAAACTATCAAAGCGTTTCAAACATAGAATAAGAAGAATAATCAAAATTCAATATTAAACTATGAAGGCAATTTAAGCATAGAATAAGAAAATCAATTGACTAGTATTAGCAAATAATAGATTAGTCATCATCATGTGCCTTCAAGAATATAAGCCTATTCTAGGGATTAAGCATGCATATGATTCAATCGGTCCTCTAATATAGAACTAGAAGTAGTGGTGGGTCAAGATTAATAAGCCAAGAGTAACTTAGCTATACATGATGAAGATTAAAAAAGCACGGTAAAGAAGATTGCATGATAATAAATAGAAAGCAAGTAAATAACAAAAGAAGAGAAATTAGAAAGAAGAATAGAAGAACTTTATTATTGATCTTGTCACCTTCAATTATAAAGAGCTTTCACCTTCTTTAAAAATCAAAACTTGAACTAAAACCCTAAAAATTACAAAAGAAATTTGAAAAAGAAACTAAAGAAAAATCCTAAATTATGATCTCTAGAATAAATTCTGAGATGCCCTTTGTTGTTGCCTCTAAGGTGGTATTTATAGGTAAATAGGAAGTAGAATTCTAGTTGAATATGCACACCCAACCGCCAACAGAAAGCCGCGTTTTTGCGGCTTTTCTGGGCTTTCCGAGGCAAAATCATGGGTCTGGGTACGCGCTTTTGGCTCTATCTTCATCTCGACCACCCATCAGAAGATTTATACTCAAAATCTTCATTTAAACTCTGAACTTTAAAATATCATCTTTTTTAGATAACTTGAGAATCATGTTATTTTCTAATCCGAGTTTAAATTTGAATTATCCTCCTTATCTCCAATTAAGATTAGGTTTATCCCATCCATTTTCTAAAAATATATCTTCTGGTTTTGAATTTGAATTGTGAAGATGACGATATATCTTTTCCTCCTCTTGATTCCAAATTGATTTAAATTGAAATCTGAATTTAGATAGGATTATAGATAAAATAAAAGCTTCCTCTATCCTTATCTTTCCATTTAAGTAACTACACATCATAATAAAAAAAGAGGGTTAAATAAAAAGTTAAATAAAGAATAATCAAGAATAAATGTTCAAATATGATAATAATAATGCAAAATTGAGATGCAATTACCAGCCACCGAAGACGCTGGCCGCATTTCAACACGATTTTCTTCTCGTCTTCTTCTCCCTTTTCCGAAACATCGCAAGGCAAGCATTATTTTTCCCATTCTCTGCTGATTTGGTTAGTCCTTACCAGCCCTCCTGTCCATCATAGGAGTTTTGATCTCTATAAGATATGTTCCCCTTGAATCTATTCTAAGAACGTTCAATGGATTTGTTTTATTGTGTTTCTTTCATTATATCGAGCTCCATAGGTACTGGATCAATGTAATTGCAACTATTTCTTAAACAAAGTGTTAAGAATTGGTAAACTTATTATTGTATTTTTTTGTCACTGTGTTATTTCCTATTTTCCCAGTCCTTGGGTGACTTGGTCTTGGTTCTTCACTGTTAAATAATATGATTCATTTCTTTGGTGTTGATCCTTTAATGTCTCTGTTGTGATGAAGATTGCTTTGTTTCTTTGAGATAATGTAATAGTGGTGGACTATTATAAAATTGTCTGTTATAACTAACCCAACTACTTAAAACACTTGCACATCAATTTCTTGATCTAACTTTGCACCTGATCTTAGTTATGGAAGGATAAAAAAAATATAAAAGATGTCATAGGACATTCACAGGACTTGCATGTGACTCCTAACTTAAGAACTTAATCAATGGAATCATGTGTTAGTACAAGGCTCTTTGCTCAATCAATAGCATATGTTGGAAGGGCTTCTTGCAATTTATTATTCCATTTCTTTTTTTTTTTTTTGGTTCTATTAGATATTCTTGTTTCTTTTTGAACTACTTTTCCTACTTATGCCAGCATGCAACTGAATATATATTCCAAACCATAACCATCACCCTCTGGACATTTAATTTTCTGGTCATGTTTTAGATGCATTTTCGTTTTAATTTTGATTGCCTCATCGACTTTTTATGAAACCCGATTCACATGGCCGGCATGTTAATAAAAGACACTACCTACAACCCGGAAAAAAGGGTATTGCCTTATAATGCATGTCGTATAATTTGAAAGGACTTAGGATGGTTAACCGAGTTTAAGTTCTACCACAGGGAACTAAGATAGTACTAACTACCTAGTTATTCCGTTATTAGGGTTTTGCTCGGATTACGATGCCCCACTAATTATTCTTTTGTGTGGGGCTGTGGTCTTAGTTATTTGAGTTTGTGGTCTGTCCTGATTAAGTGTCAGGGGTGTTGACCATGGTGCGAGCATGCACAGTACCCTTCTAAAACACATGCACTTCAGTACCAGGCAGTTACAACAAATAATAACATTGTTTGATATGTGGAAAACAAGTTATAATATGGGATACAAATAAGTATCACATTAGTTTGGTTAATAGTAGTCAATAAGATTAGAGACATATGTTAGGCTACACATCTTTGAGTATCAGTTATTGCTTTACAATGACGAATAATGTTCTATTAATGTCTTTTCCATCACTTTCTTATCTAGCATTTCTTTCATAGTAGTATTGTAGAATGTACACATGTAGCACGCATATGCACTTCCCCTCATTTTACATGTTTCTGGGAGATTATGACTCTCTGGGTTTGCATTGCTCAAGTTCTATAGATAAGACATGTTACTTTGTGGAGGGGAATGAAGCTCTCTATAAGGATCCAGTTGAGCACCAGTAACTGGGGCTTTCTACTGTGTTTTTCTAGTCTTGATCTTAGTTGTTCATTTTTATTTATGTAAGATTTTATTATTGCTACTCTAGTTTATTTGTACTCTGATAAGGATACTTTGTTGACTTTGGATCTGGATATTTGCTTCGTTTGTTAGGCCAACTCATTGGTCATTCAATCTGTCTTAAAATTTGATTAATTGTTTCTTCTCATAAATGTATGTGTTATATGTACTATTATTTTCATAGCAGATTTATGTGTACAGCTTAGATGGCTTAGCAACTCTATAACGGCCAGTTTAACCTTATGGATGTGTTGTCAGCCTTCGTCATGTACCTTTGTTCTTAGTTTGGGACATTGGGTCGTGACATGGTCATATTATAATCCTACCATATAAATCATATCTGTATAGATTTGTTCTCAAACAGTATCAAATTCATAATTCTTTCAATATGATGTATCTCTTATTTTCTTTTATCCGGATTTCAATTTTTCCATCACGATGTTCTTAATAAGGTTCTTCTACATTAATTAAATCTTGATTTGCCTGATATTTCAACTACTTTCTTACTCCAATATCACATACCACTGGCAGCTCATATTGAGGATCACACAGTCAGCAGAACACATCCGAATCAAGGCATGTGGGTATGCCCTCATTCAAAAGTACAAAAATAAGCAATACCATGCATCTGGCGATCAATCATACATGTTAGAACCCACGATGCCCCTTAGAACTGCCCACATACAATCACACAATCACATAATCATACAAACAAGACATGCATACATTCACCTCAACCCTATTGAGTAGTTCTGATCTTGAAACAACTCTTATATAAATCACATCCCTAGGCCTGTGTTTTCCTAGACCCCATACCTCAGCTCTACTCTTTATTCTAAAATCTTTACTCTGATACAAACTATAATGGTTCTAGGTTTTAAATACCTAAATTAATTTTAATCTTCACTTAATCATCAGCAATAATCAAAAAAATTTAGATAGTTCGAATAATCATCAAGAATTTGATTACATAATTTTTCGAAATTTTGACAGTATCTCACATGCAATTTGATCCTTGCCCAAATACAACATATGAATATATACATCATTAATAGCCTCCGAGACTCAACATCAATCCTAATATCAAGTATAAACTAAACAATCACCCACGCTGTTGAGAATAAAATTTTGGTTTGACATCACCTACTTTACTTGAATACTTAACTATTACTAATCCCATCTTATCAATCTCAGAAAATAATCCAACTCAATGGAATGGATCAACAAAACCATTCCAAAATCTCAACTCAAAATAAATGAATTATACATAAACCTTAACATGTATCAACACAGATTCAGCTATATTCTACATCATAATCAATAATCTATACAAAATCAACATGTTAATACAAGCAAGAGATCAAGTATAATGATATCAACTTTTATTGTCCGTTTAGAGTTTTTGACGATAATCTCGTGTCATGCTCCCGAATTCTTTGGTTGTATCTTTGATTTGTCTCGACCTGAAAGTATCAAAACTAAAGGGGGTGAGCTCAACAGCTCAATGACTGAAGTTAATTTCTTCTTAATCGGAGCATGATATTAATAGTGTGTAGTATATATGATACATGAAAATACGGCATATGTGATACATAAAATATTGATAAATGTGTAGGATCTAAAAATAATGCATCACAAACACTAAAGGAGGGTGAATAGTGTTTACATAAAATATTGATAAATGTGTAGGATCTAAAAATAAGGCATCACAAACACTAAAGGAGGGTGAATAGTGTTTATAAAAATTCTAATCATAAATTATAAATTACTTGCAGGAAAATAAATGCACAGAATAAATCTTAGAAAAATTCAGATGCAAACACGAGAGATTTTTTCTTAGTTCGGTCCTTGTGACCTACATCCAGTTTCCAAGCAACCCGCTTGAGATTTTTCTTATCCTTATTTTAAATACTAAAAAATCAACCTCAGTACATCACTTGACAAAACACCCTTCGTCAAATCTGTACACCTCTTCTTTGCAACAAGAATACACTTTCTTTGATTGAATACAATGTACCATATAAGCCTTGAAACTTGTATGTGAATACTAAACAAGGTTTCTTATAGGAGGACGCTCAGAATTTTTCACAAAGGATTAGAAGGTGTGAAGAACAGAAAGTAAAAAAATAGTTTTCTAAATAAGAGAACTTTTCAGAGTTTTTTGAACAGAAAACTTGTGAATTGCATTGGTAAATGAAACCAAATATAACATCCCTATATATAGGTGAAAATAAGGGTCGGTTAGGGTAGTTATCAATTCAAATTTGAATGTTTAAAATGTTGGGAAAATACCAAAATACCAAAATTGTCCAACAGTCAGAAACTGACTATTAGTCAAATAGGATATGGGATTAGTGTACTAGTCTATGTATTTTTTGCCTAGATTAGTCGACTAGCTAATGGTTCAAGTCGACTATAACTGATTGTTATAGACAGATAAATCTCTGAAAAATAGGATTATTCGACTATAACTGATTATCAGTCGACTAATAATGTTAACATATGAAAAACAGAGAATAGACAACTTTCTGTGAGCAAACTTAGTCGACTATAGAAGGGAGCAAGTCGACTAGAGCACATGTTAGTCGACTATATAAGGGGATAAGTCAACTAGAAGATAGTTTTGTGTGTGTAATCAAGGCTTTTAACAATCTTGTGAATCATCCTTCTATAATCTTGTGCTTCATGAACTCAGTGATAGAGTTATATTTTTTCAACATTTGAGCATCAAGAAACGAGCATCACAAATGTGAGAATGTACATGTATATATGTATATGATTTGACATGAGGTTGTTATCATCATAATGCAAGTTTCAACATTCTCCCCCTTTTTGATGAAGACAGACAATTTATTTTTATGTATGCAAAAACTCCCCCTGTAGAGAACATGTATAACAAGTATGAAGAGATATAACATGTATATGTATATGTTCTCCCCTTACATGAAACATATATGATATACGGTACATATTACATTTTCTCCCCTTTTGTCATTACCAAAAAGGTATATGAGACAGAAGAGTAAGATAAGCCAAGAAACACAATATAGAACACAAACTAGTTTGCATAAAAGAGAGTATCAGTTATTATAGAGAAAGTTAACCAAAAAGACAAAAATAACAGAAAATACATCTAAAAAACCAGAAAAACAACAGCACTAAAATCTCCAAATCCAGTTGTATGACATGTTGGATCCGGAAGGAGGAGGTGGTGGTGGAAAATGGATTTTGAGGTGATCAAGTATTTCCAGCTGGGTGGCTTCAAAGAGTCCATTTTTAGTTTCATATTCATAAAATGCTCCATAAGCAAAGTTTGATTGTTAAGTAGTACAGTTTGAGAAGCCATCATGGATGCTTATTGGTTTTGTATTGCCAAGATCTCAGTAGAGAGAGAATTATAAAAGGCATCAGGAAAGTGAGTTGGAGGTGCTTGAGTTGAAGGTGGTTCAATTGAAGATTGAGGAGCTTAGGTAGAACTTTGTGGAGGAGGAGAGGATTGTGGATGTGGTTGTGGTGATGTGTCAAGGAGTTTCATTTTATAAAGGACTGAACAGTCAAATGGTTCAAAGACCTTGACGATACTTGTTTCAGAAGAAGGGTCTAATTTAAACTTCAGCATGAGAAAGAAAGGCGCCAGAAGGAAGAAATGAGGTGTGTTCCTTTACAATGGTGTCAAACATTATCTTTGCCTAATTAACTTCTAATCCTGCCATAATAGCATAGACACATGAAGCTAAATCACGAGAAAAGTTGTTATAGCTTTCAGTTTTTGGGCAGATGTTATAAGCTAGGATACAACCAATGAGTTGTGTAATTGATTGTAACTTGGTGTTAGTCATGGGGGGATCCTTGATCGGGAAGATAAATATGTGAGAAAACTTCCTCATTGGTCATTTCTATCTCACTAAGTATTAGGCATGATAAGGAATGTGAAGGATATGACCTAAAGACTTAGAAGTTAATTTGATTTCAACACCTTTATCAAAAGTAGTCATTTGAACATTATCACCATTATCCTCAAAGTTCAGAGTTATATAGAACAAGTGAATCAAAAATGGATAATATTCTTGTTTGGAGTTAATGGGGAACATAATGTAAAGACCGGTTTGTTGTAGATAAGATGAAATGTCATATTCTTTAAAATCAACATAATTAACAAACCTTCCTGGTAGGATTTCTAACTGAGAGAGTCTAACATAATCAGCTTAAAGAAATGGGTTCTTGAGACAAACCCTAAAGTCAGTTTGTGAAGATGATGTAAAGGCTGAAAATTTAGGTTTCTTAGATCTAGACATGATAATAGGAGAAAAATAAAGACTAACAGATGATAGATAGTGTTGGAATTGCAGGAAATTGCAAGGAAAATGAGAAGAAATCGAAGGATTTAAACCAGGAAGAAAATCTGGACTGTGCTGAAGTCGACTTGGAAGAAGCCCTAGCAGCTGGTGAAGTGAATAACAGAGGTAAAAATAAGTTTTAATAGGGTAGAGTGGTAATTTGGGGAGTAAAAGTAGAAATCAATTGTTAGGATTGAGTTTTGGTGAAGATCAGATCCAAAATATAACGAAATGGGTGGGGTTTGAGAAGTAGAAAACCAATAACAGAACATAGTTTTTGGCAGAGTTAGTCGACTTGAAGCTAAGGTTAGTCGAATAATCCAAGGGTTAGTCGACTAATCCAAGGGTTAGTCTACTAAGTCTTCAATATAGTTGACTAATTCTGAAAAACTCAAAATACCATGTTTCTATTAGATTACAGTAGTCGACTACTCATTTACTTAGTCGACTAGTAGTGTTGAAAACACATAAAACAACAGTCTAAAAAGATTTTTAAAGATATTTTTAAATATCAGAAATATTACAAACACTCAAATCTTTTCAAAATCTCATAAAAATATCCTCCTTAAGAGGTTTTGTAAAGATATCTGCTACTTGATTATCAATTGGTATAAAACTTAGAGAAATATCACTTTTTAAAGCATGATCACGTAAAAAATGATGTCTGATATCGATTTGTACATGAATATTGAATAGTATTTTTTGATAAGTTAATAGCACTGGTATTATCACATGTAATAGGTGAATTTATGATAGAAATATCATAATCAAGTAAGGTTTGTTTCATCCATAAAATCTATGCACATGCAACACTAGCAATGATATATTCTGCTTTGGATGTCGATAATGATACAAAATTTTATTTTTTTACTGAACCATGATACTAGTGAATATCCCAAAAAGTGACAAGTATCACTAGTACTTTTTCGATCAGATTTACATCCAACAAAATCAGCATCACTATATAATCTTAAATCAAATGTGCTTGATTTAAGATAAAATAGACTATAGTTGATTGTGTTATTAATACATCTAAGAATCTTTTTCACTACTTTAAGGTATGATTTCTTAGGATTAGACTGATATCTAGCACATTAGCAAACACTGAACATATTATCAGGTTTACTTGAAGTAATGTATAGTAATGAACCAATCATACCTCGATATAACTTTTGATCAATATTCTTACCATTCTCATCCTTGTCTGAAAATGTAGTAGTACTCATGGAGTGCTTTTGCTACCTGAATTTTTCATTCCAAATCTTTTAAGCAGTTCTTTTGCATACTTGCATTGAGAAATGAAGATTCTATTTTTCACATGCTTTATTTGCAGACCAGAAAGTAGTTAAGTTTACCCATGTGACTCATCTCGAATTCATTCTGCATTGTCTTAGAAATTCTTGATAAAGTTCATCAGTAATAGATTCAAATAAGATATCATCAACTAGACTTTTATAATCAAGATATCTTTGTTGACATATTTAATAAAGAGTGTTGTATCTGCTTTACCATCTTAAAATTAAAATTTAAAAGAAAACTTTTTAATCTATCATACCAAGCACGAGGTGCTTGTTTCAAATGATATAAAGCTTTCTTAAGTTTAAAAACATGGTTTGAAAATTTTTCATGTTAAAACCTGGAGGTTGTTCAACATAAATAGTTTCTTTAATAAAACCATTTATAAAAGTACTTTTAACATCCATTTGATAAAGTATGAAATCCATAAAACATGCATAAGTAAGTGAAATATGAATGAATTCAAGTCTAGCTACTGGAGCATAAGTTTCATCGAAATCAATACCTTCTTCTTGATTATATCCTTGTGCAACTATGCTTACTTTATTCTTAATAACTTGACCTGATTCATCGAGTTTGTGCTTGAATACCCATATGGTGCTGATGATTGGATGATCAGAAGGTCATTGTATAAGATCCCAAACATAATTTGATAAATTGATTCAACTATTCTTGTATTGCAATAATCTGAAAATTATCTGCACAAGCTTCTTTAATATTCTTTGGTTCAATAAGAGATATGAAGACAATATGTGTTATGTAATTGAACTTGAATCTAGTTTGAACTCCTTGAGATATATCTCTAATAACCAAATCATGTGGATGATTCCTTACTTCAAGATATGTTTTAGGTAATTCAGTAGGAGTCTCATCAATGTTAAAAATGTTAGTATCATCATGAGATGTAATAGTATTATTAATAACTGGAGCATCTATGATATCATCATCATCATGTGAAGAAGTATTAATAACAGGTTTAGTTAAAGATTCATCAAATTTAACATGCAATGATTCTTCAATAGTAAATATTTTCTTATTAAAGATTCTATATATTTTACTATAAGTAGAATAACTAACAAAAATACCTTCATTGGTTCTAGCATCAAATTTGTCTAAAGCATCACTAGTATTTAAGATAAAACATTTACATTCAAAAACCTTAAATAAGAAACTTATAGGATTTTTTCATAAAATAATTCATAACATGTTTTGTTCAAAATAGGTCGAATAAGTACACGATTCAAAAGATAACATGCAGTAGCAATAGCCTCATCTCAAAAATATTTTGATAAATTATTGTCCATAAGCATAGTTCTAGCATATTCTTGCAAAGTTCTATTCTTCCTCTCTACAATACCGTTTTGAAGAGAAACTCTAGGAAAAGTAAAGTTATGTGTAATACCATACTTGCCACAGAAATTTGCAAAAGATTCATTTTCAAATTCTCCTCCATGATCACTTCGATTAGTGCCTATGTTTAGAGGCTTTTGATTTTGATTCTTTTATAAAAGTTTGAAAACTCATCAAAAGTATCATTTTTATTTTTTAAAAATATTACCTATGTAAAACGTGAATAATCATCAAACAATAACAAAAAACATATCTACTTTTATTTTAAGACGTGTAAGACCAAATAAATCCAAATGAAGTAACTCTAAGGTCTACGAGTAGAAACCAAATCTTTAGATTTAAAAGAAGACTTAACTTGTTTTCCTAACTGACAAGAATCAAAAAAATAATTATTTAAAAGTTATTTCTGGAAGACCTTTAACAAAATCAAATTTAGAAATCTCAGAAATAGTTTTCATATTAAATAACCAAATCTTTTGTGCAAGAAAATAATAACCATTATTAGAAGCAATTAAACATAAATTATCATTTGATGATAAACAAGTCATTGATAATTCATAAATATTATTATTACAAGAGCCTCTAAATAATATATCTTTCATGTTTGTATCATATATAAGACATGTATCCTTTTTAAAAATTATTTTATAACCCTAATCACATAATTGACTTATACTTAACATATTGTGTTTTAAACCTCTTATCAAAAGAACATTTTCAATAAGAGATTTTGAAATATTACCAACCATACCAATACCAAAAACCTTTCCTTTGTTATTATCTCTAAATGTTATTGTTCCACATTTCTTGATTTGAACGGAAGACAGTAGTTGTATGTGGCCGGTCATGTGTTTGGAACAACCGTTATCAAGTATCCACTTTTTCTTTATAAGGTACCTATAAGATAAAACATTTTGTTAAGTACCCATCATGATAGGGTCCAAAAAAGAATAGCCTTTAGGAATCCAAATCCAATTTGAATTTGGTTTCCATTTGTTTGTATAAACATAATTACAAGAATTGCAAACTTGCTATATATATAATGTAATATAAGCATTTTTATCTACAATATTTAGATTTTAGGAATTTATATATATTTATACCTCGATCTTTTTGAAGCAGGTTTTTTTAACAAAAGAATTATATAAATTATAATTATTCTTTTTGTAAACATGTGTAGGTTTTTCAAATTTATCTTTTGAAAATCCAAGACTAAAATGATTATTTGAAATCTTTTGGTAAGACAATAAATCATTTAGATTTTTTTCCTGAATTAAATTTTGTAACATTTTTCAAAATATCTTCATATTTAATCTTGAAACTAAATTCTTTATCTAAAATAGAAATTCTAGAATTTAAAGAAACAATTTCTTTTTTAAGCAAAATATTTTCTTTTAAAAAATTCTTATTATCCTTTTTCAAAGATAAAATAAATTTTTCAAAGTCAGATTTTTGAGAATTTAAGAGAGATGTTTGTGAAATATGAAGTAAATTTTCTTTGTTAAGTGTTTCAATTTCTTTTATTAAAACTTTATTTTTAACTTTTCATTTTTGAAATCATCATATAGTTCATTAAAAGCATCTAATAATTCAGAAACTTTTGTACCTCATCTTTTTGAGCCATGGAACAAACATTGGCAGTTTCAGTGGCTTATTCTTCATCAGAATAAGATGAATCACTATCATCCCATGTTACTTGGAACGCTTTCTTCTTTTTGTTAAATTTATTGAAGTTCTTGAAATTTTCTTTGGGTTCCATCAATGGAAAATTTTTCTTTATATGACCTGATTTATTACACTTAAAACAAAGAGGATTATCGTTAGTATCCTTATTCTTTTAAACTTACTTTGTTTCAAGAATTTTTTAAATTTTCTTGAAATCATTGCCATCTCCTCTTCATCATCATCAGAATTTGTAAGATCTAAAAATTACGTCAACACAACACTAGAACAAAGATATTAGCGTTAGATAAAATAACCTGTAGTAAAGGAAATAAATCTCAGAAAATGCAAACGCAAACATAAGAGATTTTATCCAAGTTCGATCCTCGTGACCTACATCCAGTCCCCAAGCAACCCACTTGAGATTTTCCTTATTCTTGATTTTGTTCAACCAAAATCAATACCTTGTACACCACTTGACAAATTTTCTTGCCAAATGTATACAACTCTTCTTACACCAAGAAGACTGTTGAAACTTGTTTTGATGAAGACTTTTGTGAAGCATGTCATTTGGAGCTCTAACACATGACGAATCAAGAGTTCTACATGATCAAGATGTCCCAAGGAGAGTTGATATGATGTATTTTGTAAAGATGAAATAGCATGTAAAAAGCCTTGACACACACACACACATATCATAGTCCTGTTAGTCGACTTACAGTCCCTTATAGTCGACTAATAACATGTGTAGTCGACTTGATCCAAACCCTAGTCGATTAAGTCTTGTGTCCAAAACAGACCCAACTCTCTGTTTGTGCATTAGTCGACTTGATAGTAAAATGTAGTCAACTAATAGCATTTGTAGTCGACTAATCCCTTGCCCCTAGTCGACTAATATCTGGTCCAGTCGACTTATAGGAAGTTGCAGTCGACTTGATTCAGTTAACCAGAAACTGTCACTTGAACTAACTTGATCTAGTCGACTTATAGTCAAACCTAGTCGACTAACCATTGGAAAATTGCCTAGTCTAGTCGACTAACTCTATAGGAAAGTCGACTATAGGCAGTTTCTAACTGTTGGACAGTTTCTGTTATCTGGTATTTTGTGCAATGAATTCCAACGTTCCAATTGGTTGAATTGCTCCTATAACTACCCTAACTTACCCTAGTCTTCAGCTATATAAAGGGTGGTTAGTCCAAAGGCCAAATACTAAGAAAAATCTTCAGTTTCCAAAGCCAAAATTCTGTCAAAATCTGAAAATGGCTTTTCCAACTTCTGTTCTTCACCAAAAGTCATTTCCATTGTGAAGTTCTCTGAAGTTTCCCCTATACTAGACCTTGTCCACATTCATACACAATACCAAGGCTTATAGGAAAGTTGTAATACTCAAAGTAAGCATTGTACACGGGTGGCTTCTTGGTGTAGAGGCAGTTGTACAAGGTGAAGGTGTTTTCTTGGTGTAGAGAGAAGGTGTACACATTTGGCAAAGGGGATTTGTCAAGTGGTGTGCATGGTTGTGATTTTGGGTGTACAAAGTCAAGGATAAAGGAAAATCTCAAGTGGGTGGCTGGGGACTGGATGTAGGTCACAAGGACCGAACCAGAATAAATCTCTCTTGTTTGCGTTTTTCTATTCTCTGAGATTTATTTTCCTTTTTGCAAGTTTATTTATTTGCTTAACGTTAATCCTTCTTGTTTTAGTTTTGTGTTGACTTGGGTATTTTTAGATCTATAATTGCCAACAGAGATAGTTTCGCATTTGACATCATCTCGGGACCAACAATTGGTATCAGAGCAGGTTCAAGGCAACAACCATACGAGGATGGCAACAGAATTCCCTTCGTCATAATTCAAAGAAGGACATTCTACACAACGTCCACCGCTATTTAACGGATCCAACTACAACTATTGGAAGTATAGAATGAAGATCTACTTGCAATCGCTCAACTACGAACTATGGAACATTGTTGAAGCATCGTAGATCAAACCAACAACCAACTACAGCGCTTGGAGTGAGGATCAAAAGAAGAATGCGAACCTTGACGCCAAAGCAATGAATGCCTTGTTCTGTGCCTTAACCAAAGAAGAGTTCAACCGTGTGTCAACAGCCACTTCTGCACATCCAAATATGGCATACTCTTCAGGTAACACACGAAGGCACAAATAAAGTTAAGGAATCTAAAATATCTGTTCTTGTCCACAGGTTTGAATTATTCAAAATGGAGGAGAATGAAACCATATCCGAAATGGTTACAAGATTCACCGACATTACCAATTCATTAGCATCTCTTGGAAAGGACTACAACCAAGTTGAAAGAGTTCGTAAGATCCTTCGTGCACTTACACCAGAATGGGAGAAGAAGACAACCGCTATTAAAGAGGCGAATGATCTCTCAACTATGACATTAGAAAACCTAATCGGTAATCTAATGGCATATGAAGTGCAGTTAGAAGAAAGAAAGAAGGACGAACGACAACACCGCTCAAAGAAGAAAGAAATTGCTTTCCATGCATCTTCCGACACGATGATTCCAATGACGATGAAAAGGAGATGGCAATGCTTTCAAAGAAATTCAGGAGATTTCTAAAGCAAGGTAAATTCAAATGCTTTAATTGTAATAAAACAGGTCATATGAAGATGGATTGCCCTTTGCTCAAGAAGAAAGAAAAATATAAGAGCAAAAAGTTCAGAAAGAAGAAAAACTACGAAGCATCATCAGAATACAGTGATTCATCTTCCTCGGATGAAGAAAAAATAACTGAACGTGTCAACCTATGTTACATGGCACTAGAAGATGAAGAGATATCATTTTTTGAACTTTCTGATGCATTCCATGAATTGTTTATTGATCTGAAAAATGAAAAATTGAAAAATAAAGTTTTATCAAAAGAAAATGAAAACTTTTAAAGGGAAATTCATGTTATGCTTTACAATATTCTTCTATAAATTCTCAACAAGATGAGTTTAAAAAAGTCATATCATCTTTGAAAAATGAAAATGAGAAGTTTATAAAAGAGAACATTTTTCTGAAAAAGGAAACTGAATCTTTGAATAAAAGGATTTCTATTTTAGATAAAGATATTTCAGTTTTCAAAAAGAAATATGAAGATCTTTTGCAAAATGTGACTAAGTTCAATAAAGGAAAAGAAAAATTGAATGATTTATTATCTTTTCAGAAGTTGTCACATGATAATCATTATAGTATTGGATATAATGAAAAGTCTTCATATGTTGGTAATCCATATGTGAAAAGAAAGTCTAATCATGTTTCAAAAAGAATTAAGACAAAGTTTATATGGATTCCTAAGAATTTAAATTTTCATGATAAAAATACATATATTGCTTCATACATTCATGATATATGTGATTCTTGCAACTATGTGTATACTAACAAGTGGAAACCAAATTCTAAATGAATTTGGACTCCTAAAGGTTAATATGTTCTTTTATGTTTGGTACCATCTAACGTTTATCTTGCAGGTACCATGTAAAAATTGATAAGGAACATATATATATATATATTAATATATATATATATATAATATATATATATTATATTACTAATATATTTGTTGCAGGGGGAGAACAAAGTCTTTTCATATTTGTTATAACCCAATTTCTGCAGGGGGAGGAAAATATAACATATTTTCTGCAGGGGGAGCACTTGTGCACACAAAGCGTCATCATCAAAAAAAGGGAGAATGTTGAAACTTGTTTTGATGAAGACTTTTGTGAAGCATGTCATTTGGAGCTCTAACACCTGACGAATCAAGAGTTCTACATGATCAAGATGTCCCAAGGAGAGTTGATATGATGTATTTTGTAAAGATGAAATAGCATGTAAAAAGCCTTGACACACACACACATATCATAGTCCTGTTAGTCGACTTACAGTCCCTTATAATCGACTAATAATATGTGTAGTCGACTTGATCCAAACCTAGTCGACTAAGTCTTGTGTCCAAAACAGACCCAACTCTCTGTTTGTGCATTAGTCGACTTGACAGTAAAATGTAGTCGACTAATAGCATTTGTAGTCGACTAATCCCTTGCCCCTAGTCGACTAATATCTGGTCCAGTCGACTTGATTCAGTAACCAGAAAACTGTCACTTGAACTAACTTTATCTAGTCGACTTATAGTCAAACCTCGACTAACCTTTGGAAAATTGCCTAGTCTAGTCGACTAACTCTATAGGAAAGTCGACTATAGGCAGTTTCTGACTGTTGGACAGTTTCTATTATCTGGTCTTTTGTGCAACGAATTCCAACGTTCCAATTGTTTGAATTGCTCCTATAACTACCCTAACTTACCCTAGTCTTCAGCTATATAAAGGGTGGTTAGTCCAAAGGCCAAATACTAAGAAAAATCTTCAGTTTTCCAAAGCCAAAATTCTGCCAAAATCTGAAAACTGTTTTTCCAACTTCTGTTCTTCACCAAAGTCATTTTCTATTGTGAAGTTCTCTGAAGTTTCTCCTATACTAGACCTTGTCCACGTTCATACACAATACCAAGGCTTATAGGAAAGTTGTAATACTCAAAGCAAGCATTGTACACGGGTGGCTTCTTGGTGTAGAGGCAGTTGTACAAGGAGAAGGTGTTTTCTTAGTGTAGAGAGAAGGTGTACACATTTGGCAAAGGAGATTTGTCAAGTGATATGCATGGTTGTAATTTTGGGTGTACAAAATCAAGGATAAAGGAAAGTCTCAAGCGGGTGGCTTGGGGACTGGATGTAGGTCACAAGGACCGAACCAGGATAAATCTCTCTTGTTTGCGTTTGTCTATTCTCTGAGATTTATTTTCCTTTTTGTAAGTTTATTTATTTGCTTAACTTAATCCTTCTTGTTTTAGTTTTGTGTTGACTTGGCTATTTTTAGATCTATAATTGCCAACAGAGATAGTTCCGCATTTGACATCATCTCTGGACCAATAAAGACAATAACACCTTGTACAACTTCTCTTCAACTCGAAGATGCCCTTGTACAATTTTTCTCTTTGAGTAATTACAATCAATCCTATAAGTCTTGAATCTGTATGTGATCGTGAATAAGGACTCTTATAGGTGGACTCACAGAATTCTTCACTAGAGGATTGGAATTTGAGTGAAGAATAGAAAGTAGAATAGTTTTCTGAAAAACAGATTTTTGAACAGATTTTTTGGCAGAAAAACTATTGATGTGAATTGGTGATTTAGCCTAGAACAATATCCCTATTTATAGGTGAAATCTATGGTCAGTTAGGGTAGTTATCAGAACAAATTTGAATATTAAAACGTTAGATAAAATACCAGAATTCAATAACTGTACAATATTTACAAACTGCTATAAGTCGACCAGGGGTTGGGGGTTAGTCGACTAGTATAGGCATATTTGACTAGATTAGTCGACTAATAAAGAAAGCAAGTCGACTACATCAAGACTGATACAGATATGCAAATCTCTGAAAACTGCTATTAGTCGACTTGCAGAGAACTTTTAGTCGACTACAATATGTATAGCCGACTAATAAAGTAGATAAGTCGACTAACAATCCTATTAGTCTACTAATAAGAAGGGTCAAGTCTACTAATAGCAAGGGTCAAGTCACTAATAGGACTATTTGTGTTTGATCAAGATTTTTAACAAATATTTAAAAAATACACAAAAATAGTACAAATTATTTGTTATCATCAAAATAAGTTCCAACAGAATTATCCAAATCTGAGGATGTATGGAAGGCAAGTACTTTCTTCTTGGATTGAAGTTGTTGTTCATTCTTCTTCCTATCTTCAAGTTGAACTTCGTGTGCCATCAAATTATCAATAAGGTTTTTTAATGACATAGTTGAGATATTATTTGCTTCTTCTATAGTAGTAGTCTTCTTCTCCCAATATGATGTGAGTGCACGGAGAATCTTTCTAACTTTTTCAACTTGAGTATATCCTTTCTAAGGGCTACTAAGGAATTTGAATTTGTAATGTCATATGAATAATTCATCATCAGTAGCCTCCATGACTCAACATCAATCCCAATATCAAGTATAAACTAAACAATCACCCATGCTGTTGATAATAAAATTTTGGTTTGACATCACCTACTTTACATGAATACTTAATTATTACTAGTCACATCTTATAAATCCCAGAAAATAATCCAACTCAATGGAATGAATCAACAAAATCATTCCAAAATCTCAACTCAAAATAAATGAACTATACATTAACCTTAACATGTATCAATACAGATTCAGCTATATTCTACATCATAATCACTAATCTATACAAAATCAACATGTTAATACAAGCAAGACATCAAGTATAATAATATCAACTTTTTGTTTGTCTAGAGTTTTGACGATAATCTCGTGTCATGCTCCCAAACTCTTCGATTGTATTTTGATTTTCTTCGACCTAAAGGTATCCAAACTAAAATTGGGTAAGCTCAACAACTCAGTGAGTGAAGTTAATTTCATTCTTAATTTGAGCATGATATTAATAGTGTGTAGTATATATGATACATGAAAATACGATGTATGTGATACATAAAATATGCGATAAATGTGTAGGATCTATAAACAAGGCAACACAAACACTAGAGGGGGTGAATAGTATTTATAAAGTTTTAATTACAAATTATAAATTACTTGTAGGAAAATAAATGCACAAAATAAATCTCAGAAAAATTCAAAAACAAACACGAGAGATTTTTTCTGATTCGGTCCTTGTGACCTATGACCAGTCCCCAAGGAACCCGCTTAAGATTTTTCTTATCCTGATTTTGAAACACCCAAAATCAACTTCAGTACACCACTTGACAAAACATCCTTCGTCAAATTTGTAAACCTCTTCTTTACACCAAGAAGACACATTCTTTTATTGAATACAATGTAACCTATAAGCCTTGAAACTTGTATGTGAATGACTGAACAAGATTTCTTATAGGAGGACTCTTAGAATTCTTCACAAAGGATTAGAATGGTTTGAAGAATAGAAAGTGAAAAATAGTTTTCTGAAATACAGAACTTTATCAGAGTTTTTTGAACAAAAAACTTGTGAATGAATTGGTAAATGAAACCAAAGATAACATCCCTATTTATAGGTGAAAACAAGATTCGGTTACGGCAGTTATCAATTCAAATTTGAATTTTAAAATGTTGAAAAAATACTAAAATATCAAAACTGTCCAACAGTCAGAAACTGACTATTAGTCGACTAGGATATGAGATTAGTCAACTAGTCTACGTATTTTTGCCTAAATTAGTCGACTAGCTAATGGTTCAAGTCGACTATAACTGACTGTTATAGACAGATAAGTATTTGAAAAACAGGATTAGTCGACTATAACTATAATACTCTTGTGTTGTAATACCTTAAATAAAATAAAATAAAAAAAAGAAATAAAAATGTATATATATATATATATATATATAATTTATTTATGTCAAGTCTCGAACTCTGTTCCGTTGTACTAAATCCTAATACCTAAACCATAATACCACATTGGCGTGTGGTTAAGTAAGAGATCTAAATTATTTAAACAAAGCCAAAGTCAAATTTAAAATTCAAATTGCTAACTAAAGATCTCAAGAAATCTTTAGGGATTTTTATCTTAACAACCCGATTCTTATCTTAACAACCTGGATTTTTATCTTAATAAACTGATTAATAAAAAAACCCTAATCTAAAAGATTTTATCCCATTATATCACCATAACTCTTTTCTCCTGTTTCTTTACAACAAAAAAAGAAAGAAAGAAAAGAGTGATAGTTAGAAAGAAATCTAAACCCAGCATTCTTCCTCATCCATTCGCTGCTTCTTGGAACTGATGGTGACGGAAGAACCTGTTCAAGGCTTGGAGATTGAGAAGCAGACGAAGGGGATCTATCCAGTAGGTTTAAATTTCTATTAAATAAAAATTTATTTTAAAGTGTCATGATTGATTTGTTTTCTTATTCATAATAAGAATTCTTATCTAGATTAAATTGTTGAACTAGAATTTAACAATCATCATGTTTAAAAATTCTCTTATGAAACTTAAATTCCCCTAAGATCTAGATTATTGTATGAATTATAAATTAACTATATACCATGTTTAAATTTCTTCTTGTCATGAATTTTGATCTCATTCAATATATATATAAATAAAATAAATTGTATGAAAAAAAATCAATTAAATTTAAATTACCATGCTTAGATTTATTTTTTCAGGAATCATTACTACATCACCCTTGTTTAAATAAAACATATATAAGTAATGAATTATTACCCCAATTAGATTATAGAAAACTTTAAGGAAAAAAAGGGAAATTCTGGAATATTGAAAAGAAAAAGAATTGGTTTGGATCAAATAGTTGCATATTAAATAAATAAGCAAATAAATAAATTTCCTTCCACAAAGAAAATTTTAGAACCTAACCCTATTAATCAAATATATATATATATAAGGTAAAATATTAATAAGGTATATGTAGAAATCAAAAAAAAAAGAAAGAAAAAAAAGAAATAGGAGACTGCTCTCGGCCTTTGGTCGAGAGCAGCTCGCTACACAGACTTGGTCTGTGCAGCGGGTGCAGCCCAGGCCCAGTGGCCTGGCCAGCCACTGGGTCAAACCAAAAACCCAAAAAAAGAAAAGAAAAAGAAGAAAAAGAAGGGGACTGGGCCGTCATTGGCCCAGTCTAAAAGAAAAAAAAAAAAGAGAAATAAAGAAATAAAAAGAAGGCTGGGCCGCATTGGCCCAGCCCCCCAAAAAAAAAAGAGCGAGAGAAAGAAAAAGAAACTGTGCCGTCATTGGCCCAGCCCACAAGAAAAGGAAAAAAAAAAAGGAAAGAAAGAAAAAGAAACTGGGCCGGCTCAATTGGCCAGGCTCAGGTCCAGACTAAAAAAAAAAAGGGAAAAATAAGAATGGGCCTGGCCAATGGACCAGGCCAGAAAACAAAAAAGAAAGAAAGGAAAAACAGAAATAAATACAAATTAATTCTGCAGCCCAGTTTCAGAGCCCAATTTCAGTCCAGACCAATTATTGTTGGTTCTAATCCATTTTAACCCGACCAAATATAAAAAAGACCGCTAAGTTATTGAAAAACAATTCTTTTAGCTAGATAAAAATTTGAAAAAAATATATAAATATATGAATAAATATCTAGATAACCCTAGCATCTACTGAAAAATTTTGGGGTTAATTGCAAATCATATGGGCTGAAACACTGCCTTCTAATTCGACACCGCTACTTCAACATTCATACCCGTTAAGAAAATTGTGTTTTTAACCATTTAAACCCCACAAAAAAAATCAGTAAATAAAATCTATATAATCCCATAAACTCTATACATCATTATAGAACCTTACTTTAAGACCTGGACCACCCATAGTTAATTTAAAATACTGAATGAATAAGGTATCTCATGTAAAAAAAAATTCAAATATGTAAAAAAATTCGATAAATTCTAATTCGAATGTATTAATGTAGATTCTTCAAATTGGTGTTTGGACGCCGCGATAAACCCAGGTGAGTGTTCTTTTACTCACTTTATAAGTATTATTATTTTGTTTATTATGAAATGTTTGTTATTTCTATTATTAAATGGTAAGTTATTAAAGTGACTGTTGGGTTTTTAGAAATCTGAAAATTGTTAAATTGTAAATGATGAGATGGATTATGTTATCAAGTCACTGGAAAATGCATACTGTTCTACTGTTACA
>JAVJIF010031781.1:0-47150 GCA_038442645.1 Agave tequilana
TAATGTCACATTTCCATACTTATTTTAGAATAAAAGCCTGCATTGTCCTAATTATTGTCTAATTTATTTGCAGGCCCAATCCTTAAGGAGATGAAGAGAAATGAGCCCAAAAGCCCACAAGAATTCTGAATTAAATCAGAGTTAATTCACACACATAAAATCAGGGAAAAATCAAGAGGTTGAAACCGGTTGAGAAGAATCCTCTCAGAATCGATCGGTTAAAGCCAAGAATCCGAGGCCATTTCGTCAGAATCGGAGCTCAAACGACAAAACCAATAAAGGATAAAGCCAGAAGAAGACCCCGGACAGACCCACCAAACAGGGTGTGGCCATCTGGCCACACCCTTGCCGCAAAAACGCGGCAAAAGCCGCATTTTTGCGGCAATCCTGGGGACTTACGGGGAGCGTGAACTCCCCCGACCTCCCCGGGATTGGTGGTTAGGTTTTTGGCCTATAAAAAGGCATTTTCTGTGCTGAAAGTGGACGCCAATGCAGATTAAGATTTTAGACTAGTTTTTCCATTTTGTAGTTTAGTTTTATGTAACTTGTATGTAGCTTAGGGTAGATGATGATTCATGTAAGTAAGAGAGAGAGGCTGATGTTGAGAGTGATTCCGATGTACTCCTCCTCCTTTCTTTCATTGTCTCAGTAAGCAATAAGGGTAACATTTGTTTATGTTTGTATCTTTACTTTACATTTGTTTTGCTTTTCGTTTCCTCTTCTACTTCACCTTGGTTTTTATGTGTTGAGTCTACAAGTGAAGTCCAAAGCATGTATCACTAAGCTACGTGAGAGCCAGCGATAGTTCATGAAGACGATCTCCTCTTCCAAGCTTCGCATCACTTCGTACTTCATATGCTTGACGATATAATGTGCACGGGGACTGAGTTCAAGTTTATGATCTATGCGTTGAATGCCTCCGAAGCAAAGGTAGAACTTGCGCAGGTTTCCAAGTAAGTCATCACCAAACTAGGTAAGTAATTCTTAGCTTTCTTTCTTTTCTTTTATCGCTATAGTATAGATCGCCAACACGATTTCTTTCACCACTTCTTCCCAATCGTTTCCATTCTTTTCCTCCACTTCAGTTGTACATATTCGCTTCATTGTTTTCTGATTTTCCACCTTCTTCATCTCCCGCTTTCTTCTTAACTTTAACAACTTTCTTTTCCATTTTCTTAACTTTAAAAACAGAGAAGAACCTTCGCTTAGTTTTGATAACGATTTCAATAAACTGTAAACGCTTCCATCGCAAACCCTCCTTGTGGATCACGACCCGCATTAGCCACTTGCTATAGCGGAAGTATTGAGCACTTGCACGTTCTTATTATAAGATCTAAAAATCCGTATTTTTGTGCAGGTTAAGCATCAAGAAAGATCCGCATCACTTCATTCTTGCTAGGCTTGACGATATAATGTGCACGGGGACTGAGTTCAAGTTTATGATCTATGCGTTGAATGCCTCCGAAGCAAAAAGGTAGAACTTGCGCAGGTTTCCAAGTAAGTCATCACCAAACTAGGTAAGTAATTCTTAAACTTTCTTTCTTTTCTTTTATCGCTATAGTATAGATCGCCAACACGATTTCTTTCACCACTTCTTCCCTATCGTTTTCATTCTTTTTCCTCCACTTCATTTGTACATATTCGCTTTTTATTGTTTTCTGATTTTCACCTTCTTCATCTCTCGCTTTCTCTCTAACTTTAACTATAACTTTCTTTTTCTTTTTCTTAACTTTAAAAACAGAAAAGAACCTTCGCTTAGTTTTGATAACGATTTCAATAAAGAACCGTAAAAGCTTCCATCGCAAACCCTCCTTGTGGATCACGACCCGCATAGCCACTTGCTATAGCGGAAGTATTGAGCACTTGCACGTTTTTATCATAAGATCTGAAAATCCGTATTTTTTGTGCAGGTTTAGCCTCAATCACCCTCTCCCTTTAGCAGTCCCATACTTGGACTGTTTTCTTTTAACAGCGAGTGCGCTGAGGGGCTCCTTCTTCTCCCTTCAAGGACTTTACCAGGGGCTTGCCTCCATGGATGAAGATGACCCAGAGCTTTCATGCTTCTGTTTGGTCTCTTTAGAAGATTACTACTGTCAAGTGATTTCAATAACAGAAGCCGTCTCCTTAAGCACCTTTTATGTCCGCGCTTCGATGCAGAGAGTTCAATTCTTAGTGGAGTCTCTGTGGGTACGCCGTCCCGACTTGCCATGACATTTTTAACCCAGCTAAGTTTGAATTCTGATATCTTTAAAGAGATTCATCATCCGGATAAAGTCTTAGTTGGTGCATTCCTTTTCTGGAATTTGCGCCATCGACTTAAACTTCTCTGGACGCCAGTATAGCAGATTTAGACACCTGGCCGCAGGCTCTGCATATGGAGCTTGCGTCTTGAGGATGTCAACTCAGGAGAATCTCAATTCAGACTGGAGGTCTGAGGCCTGAGTCTTGCAACCCTGTTCATCACAGGGAGATGGCAATTCTCGCGTCTGATTCTCTTCACGTCTCGTCCTTTAAGCGCGGATGTCAAATGAGACTGCGTCTGAATTGCGTGTATATCAGAATTTTGACCGCGTCTGTTTCTGCCACCGCAGATGTTCGCTGCGCGGGTCATTCCCGCGTCTGAAATCCTTCGGCAATAGCTGCGTCTGTCACTTAGTTTTTCCGTTGAAGTATACTAAGCTTCAGATCTTCTAATTTCGTTGCTTCTTGCAGGTAAGCTTGATCATCCTTTTTCATGTTCGGGGGCCCGTGGGAGAATATATCGGCCGGCGAACTTGTTCGATGTTCGTCCACAAGAGAAGAAATCATGGTCCCCATCGTCCACAAGGGAAGAAATCATGGTCCCTGACGGGGACTTAACCCTCGCCAAGATCTCATTGGATTCAATGCACCAGTCATGCTTGCTGGCATGGCATGGTCAGAGTGAGTTTGGCGGCGGGGGTAGCGGTGGATATAGTGGTGGTTAGCATCCACTGTGAGGTCTTAAAACCTCCTCTCTTACCCCAGAAGTGACATCAAGGAAACTCCATGCTCATTGGACGATCTTCTGGCAGAAGAGATGTTCATCAACGAAGGATCACACCCCACTTCGGATGGTCCGGCAGGATCGAAGGATTCTGCTGCCATCAGACCTCAAGAACACCATTGCTCTCCATCAACCAGAGACTTCTTCGATGTTTACATCATGCATCGTGGTGCAACCAGCTTCTGATCATTGCCACAATGTCTGCTCCTACTTTGGCGCTCTTCCAAACATCTTGTACTTGGAGTCAAACGCAGCTTTAAGGAGTGAGTGCAACCTCTGAGAGAGAGACTTCTTTGTACTCCTTTATCTGTAACACTCAATCTTATTGAATAAGAGAGCGTTTTGTATCACTTTCATATGCCTGGATATAAATAAAAGTGACACTTTCTTTTTATTTCTTCTATTGTCTTGAACTCTTTTGTCTCTTTTTAGTCAGACGCATAGAAGCAAAGAATCTTTGGCTTGTCAGAATCATGTTGAAAATTTTAACAAGTCAAATTTTATGGAGAAAAGATCCTATCTGAAGAACCCCGCAATGCTGTCAGAGGTGTGATATTAACTTGACAGAGATAAGATAATTTTGGTGGGCCTGCCACTTTATGAAAAGAAAGTGACAGGTTTGAATTGGTACCCCCAGTGAAGATGAACTTTTATCAGAGGTCTAGGATTAACTTGATTAAGATCAGCTGGGGGTTAATGAAAACACTGTTAATGGTGTAATGTTAACCTAAGAATGTTTTTAAGTGGACTTGTTATTCTGTTGATGAGAATAACGAGTGAAACTAGATTCGCGGGGGATCTAGGAAAGTTTTACCGTTGGAGGTGTGATGTTAACTCAACGGGTTGAAGGTTGTCTTGTCAGAAGTGTGATGTTAACTTGACAAGAATGTGAGTCAGAGGTGTGATATTAACTTGACTCAGAAGCATTTCAGCTTTCATTGGGAAAACTGAAAGTGTCATTGTCATAGGTGTAGTGTTTAACTTGACAATGAGGGTAATGCTAGAGGTGTAATTTGAACTTGGCATTAGTCATCTCGACTTCGACAAGGAAGTCCGAGGGAAAGTCATGGTCGTAAGTGTAGTGTTGAACTTGGCGATGACCTGGATGCTAGAGGTGTGGTGTTAAACTTAGCATCGTTCATTTCAGCTTCGATATGGAAGTCTGAAGAAAGGTAACTGTCAGAGGTGTGATGTTAACTTGACAGAAACTCGATGTACTGTTTAGAAGTATAATGTTAACTTAACAGTAATTTGTCAGAGGTGTGGTATTAACTTGACAGAAATTGATTTGCGATATGAGCAATTTGAGGACCTGTCATTCCATTGATGAGAATTGACAAGTGGAGTTTTAAAAATGTCAGAGGTATAGTGTTAACTTGACAAATTTGGATTCGCGATATGAGCAATTTTGAAGACTTGCCATCCTATTGATGAGAATTGGCAAATGAAATTTGAAGTGCCAGAGGTATAGTGTTAACTTGACAACGACTGTATTTTGTAGACCTACCATTCTGTGGATGAGAATTGGTAAGGGATTTTGGAGGGGAAAGTGGAGTCAAGTCCATTTAGGATTTTTAGCAAACCCTCAGCTATCAACGGGTTTGAGGTGCCTTTACCAACCACCGTTTGAGTTGGGCTAACCATGCTATTCCCCTTAGCATGATGAGTTGTCGAAGACTTATGTTGGGCTTGGAAGCCAACATTTTCCTCTATCCTTAGCCGTCGGAGACATCGGATCAAATGGGAACACATGTCCCTTAGGATTTTTAGCAAACCCTCAGCTGTCAACGGATTTGAGATGCCTTTACCAACCACCGTTTGAGTTGGGCTAGCCATGCTATTCCCCTCAGCATGATGAGTTGTCGAAGACTTATGTTGGGCTTAAAGGCCAACATTTTCCTCTATCCTTAGCCGTTGGAGGCGTCAGATATTAATAAAGAAGCTCTTCTTGTTCTGATCAGAGGTGTAATTTTGGACTTGATCGGAGGAGGAGTAATATTAAGGATAGTACTTCTTCAAGAATCTGCCATTGATTGGCATCATGAGTGTATCGCCATTTGAAGTTATGAGGCAATACGATCCATTTGAGTAGACTGACTCTACTACGAATGGTCCTGCCCATTTGGGCTGGAATTTTCCTTTTGTCTTGTGCGTCATCACCATGGGTCTTCTGACAGCTAAGACAAGGTCGCCTTTCTTGAAAGTTCGCACTTTAACTTTCTTCTTGAAGGCTCTGGTAATTCGAGCTTGGTAAAGCTCGATTTGTTGCTGCGCCTGCAGACGCTTGTCATCTAAGGCTTCCAATTCTTTGAGTCGCTGTCGATGCTTCTCCTCATTCGTCATCTCTGCTGTCAGGGCGACGCGTAGAGATGGAATTTGGATTTCGAGTGGAAGCACGGCTTCACACCCATATACTGAAGAAATGGTGTAGCTTTAGTTGGGGTTCGAACAGTTGTGCGATAAGCCCATAAGCATTCACCCAGCTTGTCGTCCCAGTCACGTTGACTTTTCGAGACGAATTTCTTGAGAAGCTTGCCAATGGTCTGTTGAAAGCTTCTGCGAGGCCATTAGCGGCGGGGTAGTATGCCGTTGAGGACACACTCTGGATCTGAACTTAGTGCAGAACCTTGGAAAGCTTGACTGATGAACTGGGGGCCCATTGTCGTGGACAATTCATTGGGGTACCCCAAAACGGTAAATGACGTGATGTTTTACGAACTTGATCACGTCAAATGACTTCACCTCCTTCAAAGAACAGCTTCAGCCCATTTGGAGAAGTAATTGGTTATTGCCAAAATAAACCGATGTCTTTTTTGATGATGGAGGGCTGGGCTGATAGGGCCAACTACATCCATCCCCCACATTTCAAATGGCCAGGTAGAGGCCGTGGAGTGAAGGTAGCCTAGTGCTCGATGGATGAAATCGCCATGTACTTGACAGGCGTGACATCTTTTTGGCATAAGTGATGGCGTCAGCGATCATCTTAGGCCAATAATACCCCAGCCTTTGGAGTCGGTATGCAAGTTTTGGGCCAGGTTGATGGGCTCCACACATACCGTCATGGGCTTCTTTCAATACCTCTTGTGCCTCCTTTTGTGAAAGGCAGCGAAGCAAGATCCCGTCATGCGATCGACGATACAGTGTTCGTGTAATCGCATTATAGTAGAATTTAGGGGCTTTCCTTCGAATGGCAGCCGCTTCCTTGGTGTCCTCAGGCAGGATGCCATACAGGACATAATCAATGTAGGGGAATCGCCAGTCTCTAGGCTCTGGATCGGTTAACAATTCCAGCGCTTCTTTGCTTTGAGAATCTCCTGTTGGTTCCTGGTAATCCTCAAGAGCAATTCTCGGGCAATACAGATCATGGTTGTAGATGAATATCTTCTCTATCGCTCCAGCTGGAAGAGCTAGTGAGGCGCGAGGGATGCTAGTGCATCTGCATGCGCGTTTTGCCTGCGCGGTACATGATCGATGTAGAAGTTTGTGAAACTCTCGGCCATGTGGATAGTTGCGTTGTAGTAGGGTACTAGGTCCTCATGTCTGACTTCGTACTCCCCGCGAACTTGGCTGACGATGAGTTTAGAGTCGCCTTATGCCTCGAGATTTTTAACGCCAATCTCATCGGCGAATTGCATCCCAATCAAAAGAGTGTTGTACTCAGCCACATTGTTGGAGCAAGGCTCAGTTAGCGAGACGGCTCGGGGAATCACATAGTTCTGTGGCGAGACGAGTACTACTCCTACCCCCGCTACGATGTGTCCTTTTGGGCTTGTTCTGGATGCACCGTCAAAGAAGAGTTGCCACACTTGACTTTCAAACGATGTCTGAGTCAAACAGACTTCGGCCACTTCATCTGGGAGATCCTCGTAGACTTTGGCTGCCCTCGGATCTGGGTGCTCAGCTAGGAAATCCGCCACCGCTTGTCCCTTAATAGCCTTTTGCGGCAAAAAGTGCATCTCATACTGGGATAGCAAATGGCCCATTTTGCCAGCCGGCCGTTCAATGATGAAGGCTTAGTCATAAGTAATCTCAAGGGGTTGACTTTTGATATGACGTTTATAGTTTGGCCTACCAGATAGTGTCGCATTTTCTGAATGGCGAACACTAGTGCCAACATTCCTTCTCGATCGGATTATACCGATGTTCGGCTCCGATCATTATTCTACTCAGATAGTAGATCGCTTGCTCTCGTCCTTGATCGTCATTCTGAGCTAGTAGAGCTCCAAAGAATGATCCATTGCTCAGACGTATACCAAGAAAGGTTCCCGGATATCGGAGCTGCAAGGACTGGTGGTTGGGTGAGGTATTGCTTGATTTCCTCGAATGCTTGGTGGCAAGCGTCATCCCAAATGAACGAAACACCCTTCTTCATTAGCTTAGCGAAGAGTGGCATTTTTCGGAGAGGTTTGAGATGAACCTGCGGATGTACGCCAATCGTCCTTGCAATCCCTGAGTTCCATGAGATTTCTCGGAGGTTGCATCTCCTAGATAGCGCGAACCTTTTCCGGGTCTAAATGGATTCCGGTGGAGGTTACAACAAACCCTAGGAACTTGCCGCTGGCCACCCCCAGGAAGGATTTGGTAGGATTCATCTTCAACTGATGGGCCCGCATGATGTCGAAGATAACCTTTAGGTCAGCTATATGATCACTTTTAGCGCGGCTTTTTACTGCAATGTCATCAACATAACATTCCACTGTTTTGCGCATTTGCTGATGGAAAATGACGTTCATGGCCCTTGATATGTTACCCCCGCATTCTTCAGTCCGAAGGGCATGACGGTGTAGCAGTATACCCCCAATGGTGTCCTGAAGGAGGTGTGCTTTTCGTCATCAGGATATATTTGATTTGATTGTATCCTGAGAACCCGTCCATGAAGGACATTCGTTCAAATCCACAAGTATTGTCAATCATAACATCTGTGATTGGCAGTGGGAATTCGTCTTTGGGACAAGCCTTGTTTAGATCACGGAAGTCGATGCAGATCGGATCTTTCCGTTTTCTTGGCAACGGGAACAATGTTGGCTACCCAGTCGGGATGTTGTTCTTCCCTGATGAAGCCAGAATCTATGAGCTTTCTGACTTCTGATTGAATCGCCTCCATTATCTCTGGGCGGAATCGTCGCTGTTGTTGTTTTAACAGGCTTTACGTCCGAATTGATGTTGAGGCGGTGCATAGCCACTTGAGGATCAAGTCCGGGCATGTCTTCGTAATTCCAGGCGAAGACGTCTATATACTCTTGAACAAGAGATATTAGATCCTCTTTCTCCGAAGGTGACAGGCCGTCACTTATGAAGATGGGCTTAGGATTAGCTTCATCCCCAAATGATCTGAACAATCTTGTCTTCTGTGGGTGGCTCGCGCTGCTCAAAGCGGGTATCCCAAAGAGTATTTAAATGTTTGATCCAAGGATCTGTATCAGATTGGATCATTTCTTCATCTCCGTCTTCCAGGTGGCTTGTTGAAACCATGTTCACTGAAAGTTCTTTGAAGATGTTGCCGACACTGACATCTGACTCCCATGATGACGTGCCGGAAGAGTAATCGTGGCTTGACGATTCTCGAGAATCAGAGGCTGATGGAGCCGGAGTTGATACATAGCCTAACCCCCTGCGCGTCCGATGATAATAATCGGGTGCTTTTCCTTTCAGCACAAAGGATCGAAGTAGTGTTCTCCTTCCTCTGCCGAAGTTTAACCCGGGCCTGCTGGTTAGATCATATCCCATGTTTTTCATCATTCTAAGTGCCTTTGGCTCATAATGACCGAACTGAGGGGGTTCTTGCTCGCTTTCCGATTCTTATGGTCCATTGGCTCGGAGTCAATTCGTTCCAAAAAGAATTGATCTTTGGCCCTTCCTTCTCGCGGGAACCATGAATATTAATTGTTGCGCATCGCCGACATTTCGACATGTTTCAAAGGACGATTTCACTGGTACATGCAACGATGTCAAAGCACCGATTGCCGACCAGAGATCGTCATCCACGTCGGTGCTAGTGTCTGACGGTACGAATCAGAAGCAAACACAGAAAAATACGCTAAATCTAATTCTTCATTAAGGTACCAACCGCCTACATCATCGGCGGAGGTATTATCAACATCGGGCTTATTAATGCCCTTACAGGTGGATCTAGCTCCCACACACACTCATCTTCCTCCAGCTCGGTTGTCGGCTTCATTGCCAGAGTCTAGTTCCTCTGGTTTGCGGACTTCATCTGTTTCCACAGATTCCTGATACAGGAGGGAATCTGTGAAATAATTCTCCACTCCCTTGAACGGATGCCTATCGGCAATCAGCGTTCGCACCTTTCCACTCCCGTCAATGTATTTCATGACTTGGTGGAGAGTAGAGGGAATGATAGAATTGCGATGAATCCAGGGTTCCCAGCAGTAGATTGTAGGAGGTGTCAGCATCTATGACATAGGTCACCTCTGACCTTAGGTCCCCAATCTGACATTTGATCTTGACTTTCCATCGGACGGGTACTATTGGCATTGAACCATAAATGGTTGTCTGGGTAGGGCTCAAACGGTGAGTGGGAATCCCGAGATGCTGCATGACTCTGTGAGGCATGATGCTCAACGCAGACCCGGGATCTACCTGGATGCGATTCACCTCAGATGATCCAATATACCCTGCGAAGTAAAAGGGGTCGATCATGCTTCCCTTTGACTTGCATGTCTTCTGCCATGAAGGTAATGCAGGGAATATTTTGGGAGGCGTGGAGGCAATCCTCTACATCTTCCTCCTTCAGTAGCTGGGTCATGAAGACCTCAGCATTAGCCAAAGCTTCTTGTAGAGCTTCTCTGGTCGACTTTGATAGTCTAAGAAGCTCATAAAGAGTAATCCGCGCTGGGATATTGGCTAACTGAGCCAGGACATCAAAGCGGTAAGGTGATGTGGATCCTTCCGCTACGTCCTTCGAAAGAACTCGAGAAACCGAAGTTCTTTTTGTTTCTCCCCGGGTTGCTTCGTGGAGGTTTTGGCTGGCTCTGCAGCAGGCCTTGGAGGAGTTACTGCCGTTTCGTCATACTTTTTCAAATATGGCTGCCCCGAACGGGTTTCTGCCACCAGCTGACTGGGTTTCGCGGCCAGAACTATTGTCTCCTCTTCTGAGTCAGTCAGCAGGGGAATATCAGTTTCCGCTTCTCGAGAAGAGGCACACACCACGTTGCAAGATGAGGCCTTTGCGTTGCCTTTGACTCCTGCTGGTTACAGTAGTCCATTGCTGGCCATCAATAAGGTCGGGATGGACCCACATGACTTCTCCCTGAGGTGTGGGAACAGGTACCAAGCCCTTTTCTTGCTGCTGGTGCGGGTCTGTGTTGACCATTCTCAGCTCTCCTCTTGGGATAGGGACTACTCCAGAGGGTGTTGGAGGTTGCCTTCCAAACTGGAGGACTGACGTCATATTAGCCGTCACCTTCTTCTGCTCTGGTCGGAGTTTCAATACCTCCGCGTCAATCAGGGCCTGAAGGATGTCCTTGAAGATATAACAGCTCTTGGTAGGGTGTCCCAACATCCTGTGGTACATGCAGTAGCTAGGATTGTCGGTCTTACCGACTTCCTCGGGGCGCCTAGCTTCAGGAAGCTTCAGCCGATTGCTCTTGTTGAGTAATTTGAAGAGCGAGTCGACATGTTCATCCTGAAGGAATACTGCTTGTTGGCCCGCGGTTGGCTTGAAGAGCCACTTCCCTTGACCGGTTGAGGTTTGACAGGGGACTTGGTCTCTGCTGTCAAGTTATCCTTCCTTCTTGTTTGGACGGATGTGTCTGGCGCGCGCCTTGTCGACCTCTCAGGCCTGGGCTTACCTTCTTCCGCTCTGACGCGAGCGACAATCTCCTCAGCCTGTTCACCCTACGGATCAGTTGCTTCCAGGTGCGGCTTTCAGCAACTCCTATTTGAGCAAGGAGTGAGGTTTGGAGGCTATGGCAGCATGTTTCCACCAGGGTGGCCTAGGTCATACCACTTGGGCATCGGAGTGCCACGTTCTGAAACCTTTCCACGAAAGACTTAACGGACTCTCCCTTTCGCTGCTTGGTGGCTAAAAGGGTAGGCATGTTGACCTCCGAGTCATCTTCAAAGAAGCGAGTTAAGAAGAGCTTCTCCAAGTCTCCCCAATTCTTGATGGAGCCTTCTGGAAGCTTCATGAACCATTCAAAGGCCAGCCCTTTTAGGGTGCCGATGAATAAACGCGCCAGGATGGCGTCGTTATCTACCACATTCCCAGTTTGGGAATTGAAATAGTAGATGTGTTGGTTCGGTGAACCCTTCCCATCAAATGCTTGGAGGGTTGGAGCCTTGAACTTTGGCGGATATGGAACCAGGTCCCACTCGGCTGGATATGGGCGAACCACCCCTGCTTCTTGGAGACCTTCCGATTGGTAAGGGCTTCAAGGCGCTGCTCCAACTGATTCATTCTTTTAGAATGAACCTTTCCCTGGTCTTGATTATTCTTTTCCTGCGACGAGGACTTAGACGAACCAGAGGAGGGTTGCCCTTTCTTCTCAGAGCGTCGGAAGATGAGTTTTCTCCCTCTTTTCATTTGCCCTTAGACTTTCTAGGGGGAGATTTCCTCCTGTCTTCGAGCAATTGTGCGAGCATCTGTTGAGAGAGTCGATAGATTCCCGCTGAGCAAGAATCATATCGAGTTGTTCTCTCTGGACCTGGCTTGCTGATCCAGGCGCCGGGCTGTCTCCTCAGGAGTGCCCGTCATGTAGGTGAAAGTCTCTTTCTCTGTAGAAGAGTTTGAGGCCTGCGATTCTGCTACAGCAGAATGAGAGTCATTCATTTAACGCCCGGGCCAGGGCATTATAGTCGATCGGGGGAATGGCTCCGGTCTGGGTGCGAGTGTGTCGGTACACTCCTTCCGGTTCAGAGTCAGATTTATCCTCGGAACTGACTGCAGGTTGCTTTCCCCTGCTCCTGCTCGTCATATTTGCAGTGAGCTCTGGATACTCAGCGTCAGAGAACACCCTCCGCCTATGAGAGCGTCTTCTTTTGGCTGATGGGGGAATCAGGGTCAGCTGTCTAACTAAAGACTGCTGGTTCACGCCTGAACCGCAACGGCACTCAGAGAGCATGGAGATGAGCCGCTGGCGGCAGCAACATGATGAAGTGGTTTGACTAGCACTTCTTTTCTTCGTCAAGTAATCTCTTAGATCCATGGAAAGAGGATCGAAGAGATTAGTCTCGCAACTTCGAGGGCACGAGGCATCTTTGTGCTGTATAGCCTGGACGCGGAATTCAGAGGCGTGGTTCTCGCGCCGCAGCTGTACGACGCGTGTCTGGTGTCTCTGTTGAGATGAGACGCGACTGTCACGTTGCTGCTTGGTGCGTCGGGGCAAAGACGCTTGAGAGTGAGTGGGCGGCTGGGCCCCACGCCTAAGGGCGCGTGCCTGCTGCACTTGACGAGGCGCGCAGGCTTCGCCTCGGCGTTTGGTGAGTTGGGCTTCAGAGGGCCTAATTTGGGGAGTCTCGCGTATGGGCCGCCAAACGCGGACTTCGCGTGCTGGACACGGCGCGACTAAGGCGCCGGATTGAACTTTGCGTCCTGCCTCAGTTGGACAATCAGAAGTTTTCAACTTGTAGTTGACGCGCACGCCTCCTCTGTCGACGCTCAGCGTTTCGGTTTCGTCGTGGTGGTGGAGAAAAGCCAACGACGATTTGGTGCTGAGGGAGAGGGTGGGCTGGCTGGACCCCAGGGATTTTGACCACGCGGGTCTCTTGAGAGACGCTGACGCGTGTGTTCCGCATGGCGCGGTTGGTCGCAACGGCAGTTGTGCCTGAGACCAGCGGGCCTCCTGAGAGACGTTGGCGCGTGTATCCTGCTTGGCACAGTTGGCTGCGACACCCTTCACAGCAGCAGCGCCGAGAGAGTCTCAGAGCAGATTTCGGGGCAGGTCCCGTAGAGACCCTGCGACAGACGCGGGTCTTTGGGCTCTTGGAGCCGGAAGAGAGAAACTCCTCATACTTTGCTTGGTCGAACTTGACGACGAGCGATTCGACCATCTTCCCCTATGGAGAGGACGTCACCTTGCGTCACGATTTGTTCGTCAGTGACAAATGTAGTCCCCAGCGGAGTCGCCATCTCTTGTATGCGTCAGAAAAGAGGGTATCAAATTGTAAAATTCTTTTGATTGGATAAAAAATTACAACAGATCGGTCTTCCAATTACAATGGAGGGAGGATGTTGAGTCTTGAATCCTCCCTTTGTTTAAGGCTGGGTTCTTCGTGTGGCGATGGAGAGTGAATCTTGTTCTCCGTTGACCGGTGGTGAACGTCGAGATCTTCTGGGGCTTTTCTCTTCGGGTGGTTGACGGAGTACCACAGCTCTGTCTACCAAAACTCTCAAAGAGAAGGTAGGTAAAGAGCAACTTGAACACAGCAAGTTCTTTGAAGGGTTTCTCTCTTTTTCTCTCAGAGTTCTTTTCTCCCAAAAATCCTCTGACTGAAAAATCCTCCAAATCGACCCCTTCTTCAATAACGACGGGGCTATTTATAGGGGTTTTTAGGGGCGTACGTGCCTCCTGAAAACACTCCATAATGGGGGCAACCTTCCCCGTTATGTGGGCCGTGATTGGCCCTAAAACTGGGACGGTTAAAACTGAGACGCGGGTGTCAACCCACGCGCCTTGGAGCTGTTGAGACGCGGGTTTGGACCCTCACGCCTTGGTGGGAGACGCGGTTTGGACCCTCGCGCTTGGAGCGGCTGAGACGCGGGTAAGATTAACCTTGCGTCTTGGAATTGGCTTTTAGACAGCCTACACTTGAGTCCTCTCTTTTCTTGATTATAGGTATTCTTTCTCTTTTATTCATGTTATTTTCTGATTCTATCTTTATCGCATCCAGTTGTCATTTTCTTTCTTTTATTCATCTGTTATCCTTGTGTTAGATATTTATATGTCATATTGCAGTGATATTGATTTATCGTAGTTGATTTTGTAGCTTGTTCAGGTTATTTAGGCTTAGCATATGTGCGTGAGTATTTTTCTCGCGTACATACGTCGCCGACCTTCGTCGCGACTCCGTTTTCGCGTATTTCGGGAAGTGGATCGTGATAGACTTATCGACTAATTGACAAAAATACAGAGTTCAAGGAAGCATTTATCTGATTTGTGTTGCCTCTAAATTCTTGCAATTTAACCGCAGTAGCAATGGTTATGTGGCCGATCCTCTAGGAGAGATGCGACGGAAACATTTTGATGTTTTTTTTGAACACTTTATTGGTTAAATAGTTCTTCTTTGAGAAATAAAAAATTCTATGTTAAGTGTTAGAGTTAGAAAAATATAGATAGAATTTGATTTAGAGATTAGGGTTTTAACAGAATTAAAGAATACGGCTTACTAATCATCTACCGCCACTAACTTACTAACCTATGCTAGAGTACTCTTCACTTTAGATCATAAAACTTATACCTTGAAGTTGTAATCAATTCAAGTAAGATACATAAGATGAAAAATTCTATTTAAAATAATCACTAATCAAGACCTAACATTAAACTATCAAAGCGTTTCAAACATAGAATAAGAAGAATAATCAAAATTCAATATTAAACTATGAAGGCAATTTAAGCATAGAATAAGAAAATCAATTGACTAGTATTAGCAAATAATAGATTAGTCATCATCATGTGCCTTCAAGAATATAAGCCTATTCTAGGGATTAAGCATGCATATGATTCAATCGGTCCTCTAATATAGAACTAGAAGTAGTGGTGGGTCAAGATTAATAAGCCAAGAGTAACTTAGCTATACATGATGAAGATTAAAGAAAGCACGGTAAAGAAGATTGCATGATAATAAATAGAAAGCAAGTAAATAACAAAAGAAGAGAAATTAGAAAGAAGAATAGAAGAACTTTATTATTGATCTTGTCACCTTCAATTATAAAGAGCTTTCACCTTCTTTAAAAATCAAAACTTGAACTAAAACCCTAAAAATTACAAAAGAAATTTGAAAAAGAAACTAAAGAAAAATCCTAAATTATGATCTCTAGAATAAATTCTGAGATGCCTTTGTTGTTGCCTCTAAGGTGGTATTATAGGTAAATAGGAAGTAGAATTCTAGTTGAATATGCACACCCAACCGCCACAGAAAGCCGCGTTTTTGCGGCTTTTCTGGGCTTTCCGAGGCAAAATCATGGGTCTGGGTACGCGCTTTTGGCTCTATCTTCATCTCGACCACCCATCAGAAGATTTATACTCAAAATCTTCATTTAAACTCTGAACTTTAAAATATATCTTTTTTAGATAACTTGAGAATCATGTTATTTTCTAATCCGAGTTTAAATTTGAATTATCCTCCTTATCTCCAATTAAGATTAGGTTTATCCCATCCATTTCTAAAAATATATCTTCTGGTTTTGAATTTGAATTGTGAAGATGACGATATATCTTTCCTCCTCTTGATTCCAAATTGATTTAAATTGAAATCTGAATTTAGATAGGATTATAGATAAAATAAAAGCTTCCTCTATCCTTATCTTTCCATTTAAGTAACTACACATCATAATAAAAAAAAGAGGGTTAAATAAAAAGTTAAATAAAGAATAATCAAGAATAAATGTTCAAATATGATAATAATAATGCAAAATTGAGATGCAATTACCAGCCACCGAAGACGCTGCCGCATTTCAACACGATTTTCTTCTCGTCTTCTTCTCCCTTTTCCGAAACATCGCAAGGCAAGCATTATTTTTCCCATTCTCTGCTGATTTGGTTAGTCCTTACCAGCCCTCCTGTCCATCATAGGAGTTTTGATCTCTATAAGATATGTTCCCCCTTGAATCTATTCTAAGAACGTTCAATGGATTTGTTTTATTGTGTTTCTTTCATTATATCGAGCTCCATAGGTACTGGATCAATGTAATTGCAACTATTTCTTAAACAAAGTTTAAGAATGGTAAACTTATTATTTGTATTTTTTTGTCACTGTGTTATTTTATTTTCCCAGTCCTTGGGTGACTTGGTCTTGGTTCTTCACTGTTAAATAATATGATTCACTTCTTTGGTGTTGATCCTTTAATGTCTCTGTTGTGATGAAGATTGCTTGTTTCTTTGAGATAATGTAATAGTGGTGGACTATAATAAAATGTCTGTTATAACTAACCCACTACTTAAAACACTTGCACATCAATTTCTTGATTAACTTTGCACCTGATCTTAGTATGGAAGGATAAAAAAAATATAAAAGATGTCATAGGACATTCACAGGATGCATGTGACTCCTAACTTAAGAACTTAATCAATGGAATCATGTGTTAGTACAAGGCTCTTTGCTCAATCAATAGCATATGTTGGAAGGGCTTCTTGCAATTTATTATTCCATTTCTTTTTTTTTTTTTTTTTTCTATTAGATATTCTTGTTCTTTTTGAACTACTTTTCTACTTATGCCAGCATGCAACTGAATATATATTCCAAACCATAACCATCACCTCTGGACATTTAATTTTCTGGTCATGTTTAGATGCATTTTCGTTTTAATTTTGATTGCCTCATCGACTTTTATGAAACCCGATTCACATGGCCGGCATGTTAATAAAAGACACTACCTACAACCCGGAAAAAAGGTAATTGCCTTATAATGCATGTCGTATAATTTGAAAGGACTTAGGATGGTTAACCGAGTTAAGTTCTACCACAGGGAACTAAGATAGTACTAACTACCTAGTTATTCGTTATTAGGGTTTTGCTCGGATTACGATGCCCCACTAATTATTCTTTTGTGTGGGCTGTGGTCTTAGTTATTTGAGTTTGTGGTCTGTCCTGATTAAGTGTCAGGGGTGTTGACCATGGTGCGAGCATGCACAGTACCCTTCTAAAACACATGCACTTCAGTACCAGGCAGTTACAACAAATAATAACATTGTTTGATATGTGGAAAACAAGTTATAATATGGGATACAAATAAGTATCACATTAGTTTGGTAATAGTAGTCAATAAGATTAGAGACATATGTGTAGGCTACACATCTTTGAGTATCAGTTATTGCTTTACAATGACGAATAATGTTCTATTTAATGTCTTTTCCATCACTTTCTTATCTAGCATTTCTTTCATAGTAGTATTGTAGAATGTACACATGTAGCACGCATATGCACTTCCCCTCATTTTACATGTTTCTGGGAGATTATGACTCTCTGGGTTTGCATTGCTCAAGTTCTATAGATAAGACATGTTACTTTGTGGAGGGGAATGAAGCTCTCTATAAGGATCCAGTTGAGCACCAGTAACTGGGGCTTTCTACTGTGTTTTTCTAGTCTTGATCTTAGTTGTTCATTTTATTTATGTAAGATTTATTATTGCTACTCTAGTTTATTTGTACTCTGATAAGGATACTTTGTTGACTTTGGATCTGGATATTTGCTTCGTTTGTTAGGCCAACTCATTGGTCATTCAATCTGTCTTAAAATTTGATTAATTGTTTCTTCTCATAAATGTATGTGTTATATGTACTATTATTTTCATAGCAGATTTATGTGTACAGCTTAGATGGCTTAGCAACTCTATAACGGCCAGTTTAACCTTATGGATGTGTTGTCAGCCTTCGTCATGTACCTTTGTTCTTAGTTTGGGACATTGGGTCGTGACATGGTCATATTATAATCCTACCATATAAATCATATCTGTATAGATTTGTTCTCAAAACAGTATCAAATTCATAATTCTTTCAATATGATGTATCTCTTATTTTTTTTTATCCGGATTTCAATTTTTCCATCACGATGTTCTTAATAAGGTTCTTCTACATTAATTAAATCTTGATTTGCCTGATATTTCAACTACTTTCTTACTCCAATATACATACCACTGGCAGCTCATATTGAGGATCACACAGTCAGCAGAACACATCCGAATCAAGGCATGTGGGTATGCCCTCATTCAAAAGTACAAAAATAAGCAATACCATGCATCTGGCGATCAATCATACATGTTAGAACCCACGATGCCCCTTAGAACTGCCCACATACAATCACACAATCACATAATCATACAAACAAGACATGCATACATTCACCTCAACCCTATTGAGTAGTTCTGATCTTGAAACAACTCTTATATAAATCACATCCCTAGGCCTGTGTTTTCCTAGACCCCATACCTCAGCTCTACTCTTTATTCTAAAATCTTTACTCTGATACAAACTATAATGGTTCTAGGTTTTAAATACCTAAATTAATTTTAATCTTCACTTAATCATCAGCAATAATCAAAAAAATTTAGATAGTTCGAATAATCATCAAGAATTTGATTACATAATTTTTCGAAATTTTGACAGTATCTCACATGCAATTTGATCCTTGCCCAAATACAACATATGAATATATACATCATTAATAGCCTCCGAGACTCAACATCAATCCTAATATCAAGTATAAACTAAACAATCACCCACGCTGTTGAGAATAAAATTTGGTTTGACATCACCTACTTTACTTGAATACTTAACTATTACTAATCCCATCTTATCAATCTCAGAAAATAATCCAACTCAATGGAATGGATCAACAAAACCATTCCAAAATCTCAACTCAAAATAAATGAATTATACATAAACCTTAACATGTATCAACACAGATTCAGCTATATTCTACATCATAATCAATAATCTATACAAAATCAACATGTTAATACAAGCAAGAGATCAAGTATAATGATATCAACTTTTATTGTCCGTTTAGAGTTTTTGACGATAATCTCGTGTCATGCTCCCGAATTCTTTGGTTGTATCTTTGATTTGTCTCGACCTGAAAGTATCAAAACTAAAGGGGGTGAGCTCAACAGCTCAATGACTGAAGTTAATTCCTTCTTAATCGGAGCATGATATTAATAGTGTGTAGTATATATGATACATGAAAATACGGCATATGTGATACATAAAATATTGATAAATGTGTAGGATCTAAAAATAATGCATCACAAACACTAAAGGAGGGTGAATAGTGTTTACATAAAATATTGATAAATGTGTAGGATCTAAAAATAAGGCATCACAAACACTAAAGGAGGGTGAATAGTGTTTATAAAAATTCTAATCATAAATTATAAATTACTTGCAGGAAAATAAATGCACAGAATAAATCTTAGAAAAATTCAGATGCAAACACGAGAGATTTTTTCTTAGTTCGGTCCTTGTGACCTACATCCAGTTTCCAAGCAACCCGCTTGAGATTTTCTTATCCTTATTTTTAAATACTAAAAAATCAACCTCAGTACATCACTTGACAAAACACCCTTCGTCAAATCTGTACACCTCTTCTTTGCAACAAGAATACACTTTCTTTGATTGAATACAATGTACCATATAAGCCTTGAAACTTGTATGTGAATACTAAACAAGGTTTCTTATAGGAGGACGCTCAGAATTTTTCACAAAGGATTAGAAGGTGTGAAGAACAGAAAGTAAAAAAATAGTTTTCTAAATAAGAGAACTTTATCAGAGTTTTTTGAACAGAAAACTTGTGAATTGCATTGGTAAATGAAACCAAATATAACATCCCTATATATAGGTGAAAATAAGGGTCGGTTAGGGTAGTTATCAATTCAAATTTGAATGTTTAAAATGTTGGGAAAATACCAAAATACCAAAATTGTCCAACAGTCAGAAACTGACTATTAGTCAAATAGGATATGGGATTAGTGTACTAGTCTATGTATTTTTTGCCTAGATTAGTCGACTAGCTAATGGTTCAAGTCGACTATAACTGATTGTTATAGACAGATAAATCTCTGAAAAATAGGATTATTCGACTATAACTGATTATCAGTCGACTAATAATGTTAACATATGAAAAACAGAGAATAGACAACTTTCTGTGAGCAAACTTAGTCGACTATAGAAGGGAGCAAGTCGACTAGAGCACATGTTAGTCGACTATATAAGGGGATAAGTCAACTAGAAGATAGTTTTGTGTGTGTAATCAAGGCTTTTAACAATCTTTGTGAACATCCTTCTATAATCTTGTGCTTCATGAACTCAGTGATAGAGTTATATTTTTTCAACATTTGAGCATCAAGAAACGAGCATCACAAATGTGAGAATGTACATGTATATATGTATATGATTTGACATGAGGTTGTTATCATCATAATGCAAGTTTCAACATTCTCCCCCTTTTTGATGAAGACAGACAATTTATTTTTATGTATGCAAAAACTCCCCCTGTAGAGAACATGTATAACAAGTATGAAGAGATATAACATGTATATGTATATGTTCTCCCCTTACATGAAACATATATGATATACGGTACATATTACATTTTCTCCCCTTTGTCATTACCAAAAAGGTATATGAGACAGAAGAGTAAGATAAGCCAAGAAACACAATATAGAACACAAACTAGTTTGCATAAAAGAGAGTATCAGTTATTATAGAGAAAGTTAACCAAAAAGACAAAAATAACAGAAAATACATCTAAAAAACCAGAAAAAACAACAGCACTAAAATCTCCAAATCCAGTTGTATGACATGTTGGATCCGGAAGGAGGAGGTGGTGGTGGAAAATGGATTTTGAGGTGATCAAGTATTTCCAGCTGGGTGGCTTCAAAAGAGTCCATTTTTAGTTTCATATTCATAAAATGCTCCATAAGCAAAGTTTGATTGTTAAGTAGTACAGTTTGAGAAGCCATCATGGATGCTTATTGGTTTTGTATTGCCAAGATCTCAGTAGAGAGAGAATTATAAAAGGCATCAGGAAAGTGAGTTGGAGGTGCTTGAGTTGAAGGTGGTTCAATTGAAGATTGAGGAGCTTAGGTAGAACTTTGTGGAGGAGGAGAGGATTGTGGATGTGGTTGTGGTGATGTGTCAAGGAGTTTCATTTTATAAAGGACTGAACAGTCAAATGGTTCAAAGACCTTGACGATACTTGTTTCAGAAGAAGGGTCTAATTTAAACTTCAGCATGAGAAAGAAAGGCGCCAGAAGGAAGAAATGAGGTGTGTTCCTTACAATGGTGTCAAACATTATCTTTGCCTAATTAACTTCTAATCCTGCCATAATAGCATAGACACATGAAGCTAAATCACGAGAAAAGTTGTTATAGCTTTCAGTTTTTGGGCAGATGTTATAAGCTAGGATACAACCAATGAGTTGTGTAATTGATTGTAACTTGGTGTTAGTCATGGGGGGATCCTTGATCGGGAAGATAAATATGTGAGAAAACTTCCTCATTGGTCATTTCTATCTCACTAAGTATTAGGCATGATAAGGAATGTGAAGGATATGACCTAAAGACTTAGAAGTTAATTTGATTTCAACACCTTTATCAAAAGTAGTCATTTGAACATTATCACCATTATCCTCAAAGTTCAGAGTTATATAGAACAAGTGAATCAAAAATGGATAATATTCTTGTTTGGAGTTAATGGGGAACATAATGTAAAGACCGGTTTGTTGTAGATAAGATGAAATGTCATATTCTTTAAAATCAACATAATTAACAAACCTTCCTGGTAGGATTTCTAACTGAGAGAGTCTAACATAATCAGCTTAAAGAAATGGGTTCTTGAGACAAACCCTAAAGTCAGTTTGTGAAGATGATGTAAAGGCTGAAAATTTAGGTTTCTTAGATCTAGACATGATAATAGGAGAAAAATAAAGACTAACAGATGATAGATAGTGTTGGAATTGCAGGAAATTGCAAGGAAAATGAGAAGAAATCGAAGGATTTAAACCAGGAAGAAAATCTGGACTGTGCTGAAGTCGACTTGGAAGAAGCCCTAGCAGCTGGTGAAGTGAATAACAGAGGTAAAAATAAGTTTTAATAGGGTAGAGTGGTAATTTGGGGAGTAAAAGTAGAAATCAATTGTTAGGATTGAGTTTTGGTGAAGATCAGATCCAAAATATAACGAAATGGGTGGGTTTGAGAAGTAGAAAACCAATAACAGAACATAGTTTTTGGCAGAGTTAGTCGACTTGAAGCTAAGGTTAGTCGAATAATCCAAGGGTTAGTCGACTAATCCAAGGGTTAGTCTACTAAGTCTTCAATATAGTTGACTAATTCTGAAAAACTCAAAATACCATGTTTCTATTAGATTACAGTAGTCGACTACTCATTTACTTAGTCGACTAGTAGTGTTGAAAACACATAAAACAACAGTCTAAAAAGATTTTTAAAGATATTTTTAAATATCAGAAATATTACAAACACTCAAATCTTTTCAAAATCTCATAAAAATATCCTCCTTAAGAGGTTTTGTAAAGATATCTGCTACTTGATTATCAATTGGTATAAAACTTAGAGAAATATCACTTTTTAAAGCATGATCACGTAAAAAATGATGTCTGATATCGATTTGTACATGAATGTTGAATAGTATTTTTTGATAAGTTAATAGCACTGGTATTATCACATGTAATAGGTGAATTTATGATAGAAATATCATAATCAAGTAAGGTTTGTTTCATCCATAAAATCTATGCACATGCAACACTAGCAATGATATATTCTGCTTTGGATGTCGATAATGATACAAAATTTTATTTTTTTACTGAACCATGATACTAGTGAATATCCCAAAAAGTGACAAGTATCACTAGTACTTTTTCGATCAGATTTACATCCAACAAAATCAGCATCACTATATAATCTTAAATCAAATGTGCTTGATTTAAGATAAAATAGACTATAGTTGATTGTGTTATTAATACATCTAAGAATCTTTTTCACTACTTTAAGGTATGATTTCTTAGGATTAGACTGATATCTAGCACATTAGCAAACACTGAACATATTATCAGGTTTACTTGAAGTAATGTATAGTAATGAACCAATCATACCTCGATATAACTTTTGATCAATATTCTTACCATTCTCATCCTTGTCTGAAAATGTAGTAGTACTCATGGAGTGCTTTTGCTACCTGAATTTTTCATTCCAAATCTTTTAAGCAGTTCTTTTGCATACTTGCATTGAGAAATGAAGATTCTATTTTTCACATGCTTTATTTGCAGACCAGAAAGTAGTTAAGTTTACCCATGTGACTCATCTCGAATTCATTCTGCATTGTCTTAGAAATTCTTGATAAAGTTCATCAGTAATAGATTCAAATAAGATATCATCAACTAGACTTTTATAATCAAGATATCTTTGTTGACATATTTAATAAAGAGTGTTGTATCTGCTTTACCAATCTTAAAATTAAAATTTAAAAGAAAACTTTTTAATCTATCATACCAAGCACGAGGTGCTTGTTTCAAATGATATAAAGCTTTCTTAAGTTTAAAAACATGGTTTGAAAATTTTTCATGTTTAAAACCTGGAGGTTGTTCAACATAAATAGTTTCTTTAATAAAACCATTTATAAAAGTACTTTTAACATCCATTTGATAAAGTATGAAATCCATAAAACATGCATAAGTAAGTGAAATATGAATGAATTCAAGTCTAGCTACTGGAGCATAAGTTTCATCGAAATCAATACCTTCTTCTTGATTATATCCTTGTGCAACTATGCTTACTTTATTCTTAATAACTTGACCTGATTCATCGAGTTTGTGCTTGAATACCCATATGGTGCTGATGATTGGATGATCAGAAGGTCATTGTATAAGATCCCAAACATAATTTCTGATAAATTGATTCAACTATTCTTGTATTGCAATAATCTGAAAATTATCTGCACAAGCTTCTTTAATATTCTTTGGTTCAATAAGAGATATGAAGACAATATGTGTTATGTAATTGAACTTGAATCTAGTTTGAACTCCTTGAGATATATCTCTAATAACCAAATCATGTGGATGATTCCTTACTTCAAGATATGTTTTAGGTAATTCAGTAGGAGTCTCATCAATGTTAAAAATGTTAGTATCATCATGAGATGTAATAGTATTATTAATAACTGGAGCATCTATGATATCATCATCATCATGTGAAGAAGTATTAATAACAGGTTTAGTTAAAGATTCATCAAATTTAACATGCAATGATTCTTCAATAGTAAATATTTTCTTATTAAAGATTCTATATATTTTACTATAAGTAGAATAACTAACAAAAATACCTTCATTGGTTCTAGCATCAAATTTGTCTAAAGCATCACTAGTATTTAAGATAAAACATTTACATTCAAAAACCTTAAATAAGAAACTTATAGGATTTTTTCATAAAATAATTCATAACATGTTTTGTTCAAAATAGGTCGAATAAGTACACGATTCAAAAGATAACATGCAGTAGCAATAGCCTCATCTCAAAAATATTTTGATAAATTATTGTCCATAAGCATAGTTCTAGCATATTCTTGCAAAGTTCTATTCTTCCTCTCTACAATACCGTTTTGAAGAGAAACTCTAGGAAAAGTAAAGTTATGTGTAATACCATACTTGCCACAGAAATTTGCAAAAGATTCATTTTCAAATTCTCCTCCATGATCACTTCGATTAGTGCCTATGTTTAGAGGCTTTTGATTTTGATTCTTTTATAAAAGTTTGAAAACTCATCAAAAGTATCATTTTTATTTTTTAAAAATATTACCTATGTAAAACGTGAATAATCATCAAACAATAACAAAAAACATATCTACTTTTATTTTAAGACGTGTAAGACCAAATAAATCCAAATGAAGTAACTCTAAGGTCTACGAGTAGAAACCAAATCTTTAGATTTAAAAGAAGACTTAACTTGTTTTCCTAACTGACAAGAATCAAAAAAATAATTATTTAAAAGTTATTTCTGGAAGACCTTTAACAAAATCAAATTTAGAAATCTCAGAAATAGTTTTCATAATTAAATAACCAAATCTTTTGTGCAAGAGAAAATAACCATTATTAGAAGCAATTAAACATAAATTATCATTTGATGATAAACAAGTCATTGATAATTCATAAATATTATTATTACAAGAGCCTCTAAATAATATATCTTTCATGTTTGTATCATATATAAGACATGTATCCTTTTTAAAAATTATTTTATAACCCTAATCACATAATTGACTTATACTTAACATATTGTGTTTTAAACCTCTTATCAAAAGAACATTTTCAATAAGAGATTTTGAAATATTACCAACCATACCAATACCAAAAACCTTTCCTTTGTTATTATCTCTAAATGTTATTGTTCCACATTTCTTGATTTGAACGGAAGACAGTAGTTGTATGTGGCCGGTCATGTGTTTGGAACAACCGTTATCAAGTATCCACTTTTTCTTTATAAGGTACCTATAAGATAAAACATTTTGTTAAGTACCCATCATGATAGGGTCCAAAAAAGAATAGCCTTTAGGAATCCAAATCCAATTTGAATTTGGTTTCCATTTGTTTGTATAAACATAATTACAAGAATTGCAAACTTGCTATATATATAATGTAATATAAGCATTTTTATCTACAATATTTAGATTTTAGGAATTTATATATATTTATACCTCGATCTTTTTGAAGCAGGTTTTTTTAACAAAAGAATTATATAAATTATAATTATTCTTTTTGTAAACATGTGTAGGTTTTTCAAATTTATCTTTTGAAAATCCAAGACTAAAATGATTATTTGAAATCTTTTGGTAAGACAATAAATCATTTAGATTTTTTCCTGAATTAAATTTTGTAACATTTTTCAAAATATCTTCATATTTAATCTTGAAACTAAATTCTTTATCTAAAATAGAAATTCTAGAATTTAAAGAAACAATTTCTTTTTTAAGCAAAATATTTTCTTTTAAAAAATTCTTATTATCCTTTTTCAAAGATAAAATAAATTTTTCAAAGTCAGATTTTTGAGAATTTAAGAGAGATGTTTGTGAAATATGAAGTAAATTTTCTTTGTTAAGTGTTTCAATTTCTTTTATTAAAACTTTATTTTTAACTTTTTCATTTTTGAAATCATCATATAGTTCATTAAAAGCATCTAATAATTCAGAAACTTTTGTACCTCATCTTTTTGAGCCATGGAACAAACATTGGCAGTTTCAGTGGCTTATTCTTCATCAGAATAAGATGAATCACTATCATCCCATGTTACTTGGAACGCTTCTTCTTTTTGTTAAATTTATTGAAGTTCTTGAAATTTTCTTTGGGTTCCATCAATGGAAAATTTTTCTTTATATGACCTGATTTATTACACTTAAAACAAAGAGGATTATCGTTAGTATCCTTATTCTTTTTAAACTTACTTTGTTTCAAGAATTTTTTAAATTTTCTTGAAATCATTGCCATCTCCTCTTCATCATCATCAGAATTTGTAAGATCTAAAAATTACGTCAACACAACACTAGAACAAAGATATTAGCGTTAGATAAAATAACCTGTAGTAAAGGAAATAAATCTCAGAAAATGCAAACGCAAACATAAGAGATTTTATCCAAGTTCGATCCTCGTGACCTACATCCAGTCCCCAAGCAACCCACTTGAGATTTTCCTTATTCTTGATTTTGTTCAACCAAAATCAATACCTTGTACACCACTTGACAAATTTTCCTTGCCAAATGTATACAACTCTTCTTACACCAAGAAGACTGTTGAAACTTGTTTTGATGAAGACTTTTGTGAAGCATGTCATTTGGAGCTCTAACACATGACGAATCAAGAGTTCTACATGATCAAGATGTCCCAAGGAGAGTTGATATGATGTATTTTGTAAAGATGAAATAGCATGTAAAAAGCCTTGACACACACACACACACACATATCATAGTCCTGTTAGTCGACTTACAGTCCCTTATAGTCGACTAATAACATGTGTAGTCGACTTGATCCAAACCCTAGTCGATTAAGTCTTGTGTCCAAAACAGACCCAACTCTCTGTTTGTGCATTAGTCGACTTGATAGTAAAATGTAGTCAACTAATAGCATTTGTAGTCGACTAATCCCTTGCCCCTAGTCGACTAATATCTGGTCCAGTCGACTTATAGGAAGTTGCAGTCGACTTGATTCAGTTAACCAGAAACTGTCACTTGAACTAACTTGATCTAGTCGACTTATAGTCAAACCTAGTCGACTAACCATTGGAAAATTGCCTAGTCTAGTCGACTAACTCTATAGGAAAGTCGACTATAGGCAGTTTCTAACTGTTGGACAGTTTCTGTTATCTGGTATTTTGTGCAATGAATTCCAACGTTCCAATTGGTTGAATTGCTCCTATAACTACACTAACTTACCCTAGTCTTCAGCTATATAAAGGGTGGTTAGTCCAAAGGCCAAATACTAAGAAAAATCTTCAGTTTTCCAAAGCCAAAATTCTGTCAAAATCTGAAAATGGCTTTTCCAACTTCTGTTCTTCACCAAAAGTCATTTCCATTGTGAAGTTCTCTGAAGTTTCCCCTATACTAGACCTTGTCCACATTCATACACAATACCAAGGCTTATAGGAAAGTTGTAATACTCAAAGTAAGCATTGTACACGGGTGGCTTCTTGGTGTAGAGGCAGTTGTACAAGGTGAAGGTGTTTTCTTGGTGTAGAGAGAAGGTGTACACATTTGGCAAAGGGGATTTGTCAAGTGGTGTGCATGGTTGTGATTTTGGGTGTACAAAGTCAAGGATAAAGGAAAATCTCAAGTGGGTGGCTTGGGGACTGGATGTAGGTCACAAGGACCGAACCAGAATAAATCTCTCTTGTTTGCGTTTTTCTATTCTCTGAGATTTATTTTCCTTTTTGCAAGTTTATTTATTTGCTTAACGTTAATCCTTCTTGTTTTAGTTTTGTGTTGACTTGGGTATTTTTAGATCTATAATTGCCAACAGAGATAGTTTCGCATTTGACATCATCTCGGGACCAACAATTGGTATCAGAGCAGGTTCAAGGCAACAACCATACGAGGATGGCAACAGAATTCCCTTCGTCATAATTCAAAGAAGGACATTCTACACAACGTCCACCGCTATTTAACGGATCCAACTACAACTATTGGAAGTATAGAATGAAGATCTACTTGCAATCGCTCAACTACGAACTATGGAACATTGTTGAAGCATCGTAGATCAAACCAACAACCAACTACAGCGCTTGGAGTGAGGATCAAAAGAAGAATGCGAACCTTGACGCCAAAGCAATGAATGCCTTGTTCTGTGCCTTAACCAAAGAAGAGTTCAACCGTGTGTCAACAGCCACTTCTGCACATCCAAATATGGCATACTCTTCAGGTAACACACGAAGGCACAAATAAAGTTAAGGAATCTAAAATATCTGTTCTTGTCCACAGGTTTGAATTATTCAAAATGGAGGAGAATGAAACCATATCCGAAATGGTTACAAGATTCACCGACATTACCAATTCATTAGCATCTCTTGGAAAGGACTACAACCAAGTTGAAAGAGTTCGTAAGATCCTTCGTGCACTTACACCAGAATGGGAGAAGAAGACAACCGCTATTAAAGAGGCGAATGATCTCTCAACTATGACATTAGAAAACCTAATCGGTAATCTAATGGCATATGAAGTGCAGTTAGAAGAAAGAAAGAAGGACGAACGACAACACCGCTCAAAGAAGAAAGAAATTGCTTTCCATGCATCTTCCGACACGATGATTCCAATGACGATGAAAGGAGATGGCAATGCTTTCAAAGAAATTCAGGAGATTTCTAAAGCAAGGTAAATTCAAATGCTTTAATTGTAATAAACCAGGTCATATGAAGATGGATTGCCCTTTGCTCAAGAAGAAAGAAAAATATAAGAGCAAAAAGTTCAGAAAGAAGAAAAACTACGAAGCATCATCAGAATACAGTGATTCATCTTCCTCGGATGAAGAAAAAATAACTGAACGTGTCAACCTATGTTACATGGCACTAGAAGATGAAGAGATATCATTTTTTGAACTTTCTGATGCATTCCATGAATTGTTTATTGATCTGAAAAATGAAAAATTGAAAAATAAAGTTTTATCAAAAGAAAATGAAAACTTTTAAAGGAAAATTCATGTTATGCTTTACAATATTCTTCTATAAATTCTCAACAAGATGAGTTTAAAAAAGTCATATCATCTTTGAAAAATGAAAATGAGAAGTTTATAAAAGAGAACATTTTTCTGAAAAAGGAAACTGAATCTTTGAATAAAAGGATTTCTATTTTAGATAAAGATATTTCAGTTTTCAAAAAGAAATATGAAGATCTTTTGCAAAATGTGACTAAGTTCAATAAAGGAAAAGAAAAATTGAATGATTTATTATCTTTTCAGAAGTTGTCACATGATAATCATTATAGTATTGGATATAATGAAAAGTCTTCATATGTTGGTAATCCATATGTGAAAAGAAAGTCTAATCATGTTTCAAAAAGAATTAAGACAAAGTTTATATGGATTCCTAAGAATTTAAATTTTCATGATAAAAATACATATATTGCTTCATACATTCATGATATATGTGATTCTTGCAACTATGTGTATACTAACAAGTGGAAACCAAATTCTAAATGAATTTGGACTCCTAAAGGTTAATATGTTCTTTTATGTTTGGTACCATCTAACGTTTATCTTGCAGGTACCATGTAAAAATTGATAAGAACATATATATATATATATATATATATATATATATATATATATATATATTTACTAATATATTTGTTGCAGGGGGAGAACAAAGTCTTTTCATATTTGTTATAACCCAATTTCTGCAGGGGGAGGAAAATATAACATATTTTCTGCAGGGGGAGCACTTGTGCACACAAAGCGTCATCATCAAAAAAAGGGAGAATGTTGAAACTTGTTTTGATGAAGACTTTTGTGAAGCATGTCATTTGGAGCTCTAACACCTGACGAATCAAGAGTTCTACATGATCAAGATGTCCCAAGGAGAGTTGATATGATGTATTTTGTAAAGATGAAATAGCATGTAAAAAGCCTTGACACACACACACATATCATAGTCCTGTTAGTCGACTTACAGTCCCTTATAATCGACTAATAATATGTGTAGTCGACTTGATCCAAACCTAGTCGACTAAGTCTTGTGTCCAAAACAGACCCAACTCTCTGTTTGTGCATTAGTCGACTTGACAGTAAAATGTAGTCGACTAATAGCATTTGTAGTCGACTAATCCCTTGCCCCTAGTCGACTAATATCTGGTCCAGTCGACTTGATTCAGTTAACCAGAAAACTGTCACTTGAACTAACTTTATCTAGTCGACTTATAGTCAAACCTCGACTAACCTTTGGAAAATTGCCTAGTCTAGTCGACTAACTCTATAGGAAAGTCGACTATAGGCAGTTTCTGACTGTTGGACAGTTTCTATTATCTGGTCTTTTGTGCAACGAATTCCAACGTTCCAATTGTTTGAATTGCTCCTATAACTACCCTAACTTACCCTAGTCTTCAGCTATATAAAGGGTGGTTAGTCCAAAGGCCAAATACTAAGAAAAATCTTCAGTTTTCCAAAGCCAAAATTCTGCCAAAATCTGAAAACTGTTTTTCCAACTTCTGTTCTTCACCAAAAGTCATTTCTATTGTGAAGTTCTCTGAAGTTTCTCCTATACTAGACCTTGTCCACGTTCATACACAATACCAAGGCTTATAGGAAAGTTGTAATACTCAAAGCAAGCATTGTACACGGGTGGCTTCTTGGTGTAGAGGCAGTTGTACAAGGAGAAGGTGTTTTCTTAGTGTAGAGAGAAGGTGTACACATTTGGCAAAGGAGATTTGTCAAGTGATATGCATGGTTGTAATTTTGGGTGTACAAAATCAAGGATAAAGGAAAGTCTCAAGCGGGTGGCTTGGGGACTGGATGTAGGTCACAAGGACCGAACCAGGATAAATCTCTCTTGTTTGCGTTTGTCTATTCTCTGAGATTTATTTTCCTTTTTGTAAGTTTATTTATTTGCTTAACCTTAATCCTTCTTGTTTTAGTTTTGTGTTGACTTGGCTATTTTTAGATCTATAATTGCCAACAGAGATAGTTCCGCATTTGACATCATCTCTGGACCAATAAAGACAATAACACCTTGTACAACTTCTCTTCAACTCGAAGATGCCCTTGTACAATTTTTCTCTTTGAGTAATTACAATCAATCCTATAAGTCTTGAATCTGTATGTGATCGTGAATAAGGACTCTTATAGGTGGACTCACAGAATTCTTCACTAGAGGATTGGAATTTGAGTGAAGAATAGAAAGTAGAATAGTTTTCTGAAAAACAGATTTTTGAACAGATTTTTTGGGCAGAAAAACTATTGATGTGAATTGGTGATTTAGCCTAGAACAATATCCCTATTTATAGGTGAAATCTATGGTCAGTTAGGGTAGTTATCAGAACAAATTTGAATATTAAAACGTTAGATAAAATACCAGAATTCAATAACTGTACAATATTTACAAACTGCTATAAGTCGACCAGGGGTTGGGGGTTAGTCGACTAGTATAGGCATATTTGACTAGATTAGTCGACTAATAAAGAAAGCAAGTCGACTACATCAAGACTGATACAGATATGCAAATCTCTGAAAACTGCTATTAGTCGACTTGCAGAGAACTTTTAGTCGACTACAATATGTATAAGCCGACTAATAAAGTAGATAAGTCGACTAACAATCCTATTAGTCTACTAATAAGAAGGGTCAAGTCTACTAATAGCAAGGGTCAAGTCACTAATAGGACTATTTTGTGTTTGATCAAGATTTTTAACAAATATTTAAAAAATACACAAAAATAGTACAAATTACATTTGTTATCATCAAAATAAGTTCCAACAGAATTATCCAAATCTGAGGATGTATGGAAGGCAAGTACTTTCTTCTTGGATTGAAGTTGTTGTTCATTCTTCTTCCTATCTTCAAGTTGAACTTCGTGTGCCATCAAATTATCAATAAGGTTTTTTAATGACATAGTTGAGATATTATTTGCTTCTTCTATAGTAGTAGTCTTCTTCTCCCAATATGATGTGAGTGCACGGAGAATCTTTCTAACTTTTTCAACTTGAGTATATTCCTTTCTAAGGGCTACTAAGGAATTTGAATTTGTAATGTCATATGAATATATTCATCATCAGTAGCCTCCATGACTCAACATCAATCCCAATATCAAGTATAAACTAAACAATCACCCATGCTGTTGATAATAAAATTTTGGTTTGACATCACCTACTTTACATGAATACTTAATTATTACTAGTCACATCTTATAAATCCCAGAAAATAATCCAACTCAATGGAATGAATCAACAAAATCATTCCAAAATCTCAACTCAAAATAAATGAACTATACATTAACCTTAACATGTATCAATACAGATTCAGCTATATTCTACATCATAATCACTAATCTATACAAAATCAACATGTTAATACAAGCAAGACATCAAGTATAATAATATCAACTTTTTTGTTTGTCTAGAGTTTTGACGATAATCTCGTGTCATGCTCCCAAACTCTTCGATTGTATTTTGATTTTCTTCGACCTAAAGGTATCCAAACTAAAATTGGGTAAGCTCAACAACTCAGTGAGTGAAGTTAATTTCATTCTTAATTTGAGCATGATATTAATAGTGTGTAGTATATATGATACATGAAAATACGATGTATGTGATACATAAAATATGCGATAAATGTGTAGGATCTATAAACAAGGCAACACAAACACTAGAGGGGGTGAATAGTATTTATAAAGTTTTAATTACAAATTATAAATTACTTGTAGGAAAATAAATGCACAAAATAAATCTCAGAAAAATTCAAAAACAAACACGAGAGATTTTTTCTGATTCGGTCCTTGTGACCTATGACCAGTCCCCAAGGAACCCGCTTAAGATTTTTCTTATCCTGATTTTGAAACACCCCAAAATCAACTTCAGTACACCACTTGACAAAACATCCTTCGTCAAATTTGTAAACCTCTTCTTTACACCAAGAAGACACATTCTTTTATTGAATACAATGTAACCTATAAGCCTTGAAACTTGTATGTGAATGACTGAACAAGATTTCTTATAGGAGGACTCTTAGAATTCTTCACAAAGGATTAGAATGGTTTGAAGAATAGAAAGTGAAAAATAGTTTTCTGAAATACAGAACTTTATCAGAGTTTTTTGAACAAAAAACTTGTGAATTGAATTGGTAAATGAAACCAAAGATAACATCCCTATTTATAGGTGAAAACAAGATTCGGTTACGGCAGTTATCAATTCAAATTTGAATTTAAAATGTTGAAAAAATACTAAAATATCAAAACTGTCCAACAGTCAGAAACTGACTATTAGTCGACTAGGATATGAGATTAGTCAACTAGTCTACGTATTTTTGCCTAAATTAGTCGACTAGCTAATGGTTCAAGTCGACTATAACTGACTGTTATAGACAGATAAGTATTTGAAAAACAGGATTAGTCGACTATAACTATAATACTCTTGTGTTGTAATACCTTAAATAAAATAAAATAAAAAAAGAAATAAAAATGTATATATATATATATATATATATTTATTTATGTCAAGTCTCGAACTCTGTTCCGTTGTACTAAATCCTAATACCTAAACCATAATACCACATTGGCGTGCGGTTAAGTAAGAGATCTAAATTATTTAAACAAAGCCAAAGTCAAATTTAAAATTCAAATTGCTAACTAAAGATCTCAAGAAATCTTTAGGGATTTTTATCTTAACAACCCGATTCTTATCTTAACAACCTGGATTTTTATCTTAATAAACTGATTAATAAAAAAACCCTAATCTAAAAGATTTTATCCCATTATATCACCATAACTCTTTTCTCCTGTTTCTTTACAACAAAAAAGAAAGAAAGAAAAGAGTGATAGTTAGAAAGAAATCTAAACCCAGCATTCTTCCTCATCCATTCGCTGCTTCTTGGAACTGATGGTGACGGAAGAACCTGTTCAAGGCTTGGAGATTGAGAAGCAGACGAAGGGGATCTATCCAAGTAGGTTTAAATTTCTATTAAATAAAAATTTTATTTTAAAGTGTCATGATTGATTTGTTTTCTTATTCATAATAAGAATTCTTATCTAGATTAAATTGTTGAACTAGAATTTAACAATCATCATGTTTAAAAATTCTCTTATGAAACTTAAATTCCCCTAAGATCTAGATTATTGTATGAATTATAAATTAACTATATACCATGTTTAAATTTCTTCTTGTCATGAATTTTGATCTCATTCAATATATATATAAATAAAATAAATTGTATGAAAAAAAATCAATTAAATTTAAATTACCATGCTTAGATTTATTTTTTCAGGAATCATTACTACATCACCCTTGTTTAAATAAAACATATATAAGTAATGAATTATTACCCCAATTAGATTATAGAAAACTTTAAGGAAAAAAAGGGAAATTCTGGAATATTGAAAAGAAAAAGAATTGGTTTGGATCAAATAGTTGCATATTAAATAAATAAGCAAATAAATAAATTTCCTTCCACAAAGAAAATTTTAGAACCTAACCCTATTAATCAAATATATATATATATAAGGTAAAATATTAATAAGGTATATGTAGAAATCAAAAAAAAAAGAAAGAAAAAAAAGAAATAGGAGACTGCTCTCGGCCTTTGGTCGAGAGCAGCTCGCTACACAGACTTGGTCTGTGCAGCGGGTGCAGCCCAGGCCCAGTGGCCTGGCCAGCCACTGGGTCAAACCAAAAACCCAAAAAAAGAAAAGAAAAAGAAGAAAAAGAAGGGGACTGGGCCGTCATTGGCCCAGTCTAAAGAAAAAAAAAAAGAGAAATAAAGAAATAAAAAGAAGGCTGGGCCGCATTGGCCCAGCCCCCCAAAAAAAAGAGCGAGAGAGAAAGAAAAAGAAACTGTGCCGTCATTGGCCCAGCCCACAAGAAAAGGAAAAAAAAAAAGGAAAAGAAAGAAAAAGAAACTGGGCCGGCTCAATTGGCCAGGCTCAGGTCCAGACTAAAAAAAAAAAGGGAAAAATAAGAATGGGCCTGGCCAATGGACCAGGCCAGAAAACAAAAAGAAAGAAAGGAAAAACAGAAATAAATACAAATTAATTCTGCAGCCCAGTTTCAGAGCCCAATTTCAGTCCAGACCAATTATTGTTGGTTCTAATCCATTTTAACCCGACCCAAATATAAAAACAGACCCGCTAAGTTATTGAAAAACAATTCTTTTAGCTAGATAAAAATTTGAAAAAAATATATAAATATATGAATAAATATCTAGATAACCCCTAGCATCTACTGAAAAATTTGGGGTTAATTGCAAATCATATTGGGCTGAAACACTGCCTTCTAATTCGACACCCGCTACTTCAACATTCATACCCGTTAAGAAAATTGTATGTTTTTAACCATTTAAACCCCACAAAAAAATCAGTAAATAAAATCTATATAATCCCATAAACTCTATACATCATTATAGAACCTTACTTTAAGACCTGGACCACCCATAGTTAATTTAAAATACTGAATGAATAAGGTATCTCATGTAAAAAAAAAATTCAATATATGTAAAAAAATTCGATAAATTCTAATTCGAATGTATTTAATGTAGATTCTTCAAATTGGTGTTTGGACGCGCGATAAACCCAGGTGAGTGTTCTTTTACTCACTTTATAAGTATTATTATTTTTGTTTATTATGAAATGTTTGTTATTTCTATTATTAAATGGTAAGTTATTAAAGTGACTGTTGGGTTTTCTAGAAATCTGAAAATTGTTTAAATTGTAAATGATGAGATGGATTATGTTATCAAGTCACTGGAAAATGCATACTGTTCTACTGTTACACTGTCATTACTACTGTTACTGTTATGCCCAGTGATTTATATGACATGATTATTAGATAACTTACACCGGGTGGGAAAATTGATAGAGGAGACGGTATCAGTATTTTGGGTGGACCTAATATACAAGTTGCGCAGCCGAAAGAGGGTTCCACTACAGGGTTCCCGGGGGATGACTGACATCCCATCTATTCACTGTCTACTGTTTATAGTTTTACTGTTACTGTTACCGAGTACCTAGCAGTACGGCCAGGTTCAGCGCCAGAAAACTGAGACCGTGGTCCCGGGTATGTACGGGACCCACCTAAAACACAGATACCCGCCTCCAACTATCGGTTTCAAATAACTAGACAATAAGAATAGACATACACGGGACATCTTGACACATGAATTTACATAGGATAGATTGTAGTAATAAATGGTTATATAATATATATCACTGTGCTTTTATCATGAATAATATATGCTAGACAATAATATGATAATTATACTTGATTATGCATGTGTCGCTAGATTCTGCATGTTGCATTATATTCCCTCTTTTTATCACTCACTTAGGTCGCTATTGATGAGCCTGAGTTTACTTGCTCAGGTTCTGATCCAGAGACTCTGTAGGAGCAGGAGTACTTCGAACACCTTGCTGATCTCCAGTAGACAGATCTTTTCTATCCTCATATGTGAGAGACTGTTATGGTTATATTTTCTATGATTTCATTATGTTGTAATAAGTAAAACCTTGGTGACATTATATATTTGATTTCTTCTAGCTGGAATAATTGATAAACTTTGTCTTATTTGAATTAATGTACTGAGGCTTAACGTATTTGTTTTGAAAATACGTCGTCAGCTCTCGTCACGTACCCCTTTTTATGAGTATTATGATTGCGGGGGTGACAGGGTTTTCTTGGTATCAGAGCCAGGTTATTCAAGTGTATAATTGTGTAAATAGTCAGGCTCTTACCAACAGTACATGATTTAGTAATCCAGCTACAAGTACAAGTATGTCTACCATATTTTAATTAATATTTTTATTTTATTCTCAGAGTAATGGCTCAATGACTTACCTCCGCCCGCATCGCTGCTCGCGAAGATGCCACTGCCTTGATGGGGGTACTCCGGGACCTGGTAGAATTACAGCAGTAGCAGACAGCACTTCTTCGAGATGGGTTGATGGCAGCACAACAGACAGCGACGGAGGCCATGGAGAGGTCTGCGACTCCTCGGGGACCAAAACCCAGGAACATTTCAGACTTCAGGAGGTTGCAACCAGCCACTTTTACCAGTACAGAAAAGTCATTGGAAGCAGAGCAATGCTTAGTTATATGACCAATCTCCTGAATGCAGCTCGTGTTCCGGCAGAAGATCGGGTGGAGGTAGTCAAGGTCCAAATGACAGATGTGGCTCGAACATGGTGGCTCGCTGAGGAGGAACGATTGGAGAAACCTATTGTATGACCCGGGAAAGGAGAGAGACGAGAATTTGCGGTAAAAGTTTTCCTTGAATCAAATGAAAAGGATTACAACAAAAACTGTTCCTTCCGGTTACAAGGGAGGGAGAATATTGAATCTTGAATTCCCCCTTTGTTTAATGCTGGGTTCTTCGTGTGGCGGTGGAGAGTGAATCTTGTTCTCCATTGACCAGATGACCGTCCTTCTGGGATCTCCTCTTCGGCTGGTAGAAAGAGTAACTCAGCTCTGTCTACCAAAACTCTCGAAGAGAAGGTAGGCGAAAGCTAGCTCGTACGCAGCGAACTTGCTGAAGAGTTGATCTGCTTCTTTTCTCTCTGTGTCGCCCTCCTGTTGCTGATTGCCAAAAGTTTGACCTTGATGCTGATTGCCCAAAAAAAGTCCCCCTTCTTCATAGCGACGGGGCTATTTATAGAGGTTTAGGGGGTGATCGTGCCCCCTAAAAGTGCTCCACGATGAGGGGCCACTTCCCGCTACTTGTGCGGTGAATGCTAAAGTAAATGAAACAACCAATGAAGTTAAGAATGTACCGTGTAGCTTGTGGCTAACGGGTCGAGTCCACGAGGAGGGATGCGATAGAAGCGTTTCGGTGAAGTAAATAGAAACAAAGAAGTGTGTCAGTTTTTTTTAGAAAAAGAGAATGGAAGGAAAAGAGATGAAAAGAGAAATTTCAACTTTCAGAAAACGATTTGGAGAAGATGATTTTAAAAAGCTTGCGAGTTGTGTTGTTGTTTAATAATATGAAATCAAGTCTGGGCTTACTATCTTACTACTCAATTGTTTATTTTTTTCTTAAAATATTAAGTCCCTCAAATGCTCATTTGCCAAACTTCAAGTTGAATCTTTTTTTAGAAGGCTTTAAGTAAAGCACATAAGATGTTAGAAGATGTTGAGTCTTTTTCTTTTAAGAAATCAGAGAATCGGATGTTAAAAAATCAAGCGCGCAGAGCAAGCATTAATTAAAAACGATTCGAGCGATGTTCAAGAAAGAGTTGTGGATTCAACTATCTAAGCCCATCCTCATGTGCCTTCAAGAACACTTTCAAAAAGAAAGGCTTTAAAGAGAGGCATTCATATGAGTCATAGGGTCTTTTTTCCTTTTAAAAACAAGAGAAAAGAAAAAGCAAGGGAGAGTTCGATAGCAAGCCCAGAAAGAAGTTTAGTTACCCATGGAGAAAGAAAAGAAAACGACGACATAATATAAGCCATACCGTACTGCAAGTAGAAGAGAAATCGGCTCAACTTTGTATTGCTGTCACTTCAACCTTCAAGTACAAGCTCTCAGTTCTCTCTCTCACAAGTTCTTGAAACTGGACTACAACTTAAAAAGAAAGATTACAATTTTGCTTCTAGCTAACAAGAGCCTAAATCCTAATAAAAGAAATGCAAAACTTAATCCTAGTCTTCGCTCTTTTTGCCTTGCTGAAAGAGGTATTTATAGCCAAAAACCCAACAACCACGATCCCGGGGAGGTCGGGGGAGCAAACGCTCCCCCTAACTCCCCAAGATTGCCGCGATTTTGCGGCAATAGTGTGGCCAGGTGGCCATGGAAAGAGGGGGGAGCTATCTTGGGTGAAGAACTTCTCGCATATCCAGCTGATTTTCTTGTTGCTTCTTCAACCATTGACTGAATCAGCATTTGATTTTCTAGCTTCGATTCCTCAATTCAAGGAGGGATTTTCTCAATTCCTTGATAGCCCAAATTTCTTCACTTCGAGTTTATTCTGAATTAATTCAGAATAAAGTGGGCTTTGGGCTTGTTCCTCCTTTCTTCCTTAAGCACTTGGGCCTACATTTAGCAAAGAAAAAGACAACTTATTAATAGAATTTATTAGCTAACAAGTGTGGTAAAGTGACAACATAAATGCAATGTATGTGACAAATCACACCCCCACACTTATCTTTTGCTCGCCCTCGAGCAAAAACATTAGACTAACTTGAATCAATTATTAGACACTTTCGCAGGTCACTCGATTGCACTGAGCATGTGCAACAAGCCGTTAAACCTCTAGGTCACCCCTAGAGGACGAGTTTTGTCTCGTGAGGGTTTTCAGCGGATTACACCCACAAAATCCAAAAAGGAAGAGAAAAGGTTAGTATTTTCGAAAGCATTTTATTTTTATTTTTATTTTTATTTTTATTTTATTTTATTTTATTTTTTTTGGAAGGCGAAAATATTTGAAGTATATTTGTGAGAGTTTAAGTAATGTATAAGTTATAGGAATATCAAATTTTTCATTCCTAAACTTAGTCTCCACTCAAAAACATGTTGTCAATTAAAGTAAGGAGTCAAACTGTACTTCTCATCTAGTCTATTAATTTACCCTGAGTCGTATGCACCATCGTGACTGTGAAGTTTACTAAGGGTTCTTCAACATTAACTCCTATGCCTCATATTTATATTTTATTGTGAACTTTTATTCCTCCATTTCATTAGGCTTTCTAATCTGCCCATGTAACGAGCTTTCAGTCGGTGACACCCAAACCAGACGGTTTTAGGGCACCAGGTGAGAAAACACCCCTAAGGACCTAAACACCCGAGCAGATAAGCCACGAAACCAAGGTTTTATTTACACTATGTAACCCTTTTAGGCGTGAATACTTATGCTTCATGAGGCACAAGTACCCAGATTAATCAGAGGATACACATTATTTATACGAGGTACCCCTTTTAGGCGTGAATACTTATGCTTCATGAGGCATAAATACCCAGCTTAATCAGGGAATACTTTTTTTTTTTTCAAACTTGTCTAATTATCTTTTGCATAAATACTAAGGCTTGCTTAGGCCAAAGCACCTAGCTACTCAATAATTAGACTTTTCTTCTCTTTTTTTTTTATGAGGCACAAGAGTCTCTGTTTTCAAACCCTAAGTGTGTAAGTGTATTTTGTGTGCATATGTCATCAAGGTAAATATCAAGACTAAATTACTTTCCCAAATTTCTTCCTGACTCTAAAAATCAAACAAGTTATTTTATTTCAACCAAGTGTAAGAAATCCTAATTATGATTCTCCTATTCCTTAAAATTGACTTAAATTCTTACAAAAAATATATCAAAATATTGTCTACCCTTTGCAAAATTATTTTTTTTTTCAGTCATGTTAGAACCCTCCCCCACACTTATCTCATGCATTGTCCCCAATGAATGAAAGAAATGTATAAGTGCATGAAATAAAATGGAAAAGGAGGAAAGTTACTGATACACTGGGTCAAAAAGACCATTACCGTTTCATCTACCGGCACCGATTCAAGAAAGGTTTAAGGCGTTGACCATTTACCTTAAAGTCATTTCCATTCTTGGGGTCACTGATCTCAACTGCACCATGTGGAAACACTTTTTACAACGAATAGCCCAGTCCATCGTGATTTCAATTTTCCTGGGAAAAGATGAAGCCTAGAATTGTAGAGTAAGACTTTTGACCAGGGACAAAGGTTTTTCTTATGATGTGCTTGTCATGGAAAATCTTCACTCTATCTTTAGTGATCCTAGCATTTTCATAGGCCTCATTTCTCAATTCCTCCAATTCGAAAATTTGTAATTCCGAAGGTCACCGGCCTAGTCAAATCGAAATTCAACTGCTTGATTGCCCATAAGGCTCGGTGCTCTAACTCAACGGGCAAGTGACAAGGTTTGCCATAGACTAACCTATAGGGAGACATTCCTAAAATCGTCTTGAAAGCGGTCCTGTAGGCCCATAGAGCATCTACAAGTTTAAGGACCAATCTTTCCAGTTTTGGTTCACAGTTTTCTCCAATATAAGTTTGACTTGTCTATTTGAAACCTCAACTGCCCACTGGTTTGAGGATGATATGATGTGGACAACTTGTGAGTTATGGCATACTTTCGCATAAGGGCTTCAAAAGATCTATTGCAAAAGTGGGTGCCATTATCACTGATGATAGCACGAGGGGTTCCGAAGCGGGAAAAAATGTTCTCTCTCAAAAACTTTATGACAACTTTGTTATCATTAGTTTTACAAGGAATGGCTTCTACCCACTTGGACACGTAGTCCACAGCAACCAATATGTATTGGTTCCCAAATGAGTTAGGAAATGGACCATAAAGTCGATGCCCCAAACATCAAAGAGTTCTATTTCTAGAATTGGGTGAGGGGCATCATATTTCGATGTGAGATCTACCTACCATTTGGCATCTAGGGCACGTCTTGCAAAAATCATAGGCATCCTTGAACAGAGTGGGCCAATAAAACCCGCTTTGTAGCACCTTTTCAGCAGTCTTGCGGGGACCAAAGTGTCCACCGCATGCAAGTTCGTGACAAAAGGACAGAACACTCCTAACCTCCTCATCGGGAATGCATCTCCTAATAATTTGGTCGGAACAGTACTTGAAAAGATACGGTTCCTCCAAAAGAAATACCGGACTTGGGATAAGAACCGGTAAACATCATTTTTGGACCAATGAGACGGAGTTTGGTTTGTGACTAAGTAGTTCACTATATCAGCAAACCAAGGTTCCCTAGAGATAGCTAAGAGATGTTCATCAGGAAAATCCTCATTGATGGGTAATTCGTTGCATGGAGAATGGGAATCCGTGAGAGATGGTCAGCAACGACATTTTCTACACCTTTCTTGTCTCGAATTTCGAGATCAATTCTTGAAGAAGGAGGATCCAACGAATGAGTCGGGCCTTGGCATCCTTCTTCATCATGAGATACCTAAGTGCAGAATGATCGGTGAAGATGGTAGTTTTGGACCCTAGTAGGTAGGGACGAAACTTCTCTAAGGCAAACACTACTGCCAAGAATTCCTTCTCGGTCGTAGTGTAGTTCAGTTGAGCGTCATTGAGAGTCCTACTAGAGTAGTAGATCACATGCTGCTTGCTATCAGTGCGTTGTCCTAGGACAGCGCCTATGGCAAAATCAGAAGCGTCGCACATAATCTCAAACGGCTTAGACCAATCCGGGGCAGATATGATTGGTGCAGAAATCAGCTCTCTCTTAAGCTTCTCCAAGAAGTGATGCAGTCGGCATCGAAAGTGAAGGACACATCCTTAGCTAACAGATTAGTCAAGGGCCTAGCAATTTTGCTAAAATCCTTGATAAATCTACGGTAGAAACCAGCGTGTCCTAGGAAGGATCTAATGTCCTTAACGCATTGGGCATGGGAAGCTTAGCAATAACCTCGATTTTGGCTCTATCCACTTCTATTCCTTTCTGGATATTTCATGACCCAAGACAATTCCATGTTTCACCATGAAGTGGCATTTCTCCCAGTTTAGTGTCAAATGTTTTTCAGCACAATGTTGGAGGACGAGTTCAAGATGGTGGAGACATTGAGTGAATGAATCTCCGTAGATGGAGAAATCATCCATGAAGATTTCTAAGAAGCGCTCTACCATGTCAGAGAAAAGACTCAACATGCAACGTTGAAACGTTGCGGGGCATTGCATAAGCCGAATGGCATTCGACGATAAGCAAAGTCCCAAATGGACAGGTAAACGTGGTCTTTTCTTGGTCCTCAGGAGCGATAGGGATCTGGTTATAGCCCGAGTAACCGTCCAAGAAGCAGTAGTACTCGTGACCTGCTAAACGTTCAAGCATCTGATCAATGAAGGGAAGTGGAAAGTGGTCCTTACGAGTTGCAGCATTTAGTTTCCTATAGTCAATGCAAACTCGAATCTTCGTGGGAAGTTGAGTTTGAACCAACTCTTTGTTCTCGTTTTCACTACGGTGAAACCAGATTTCTTTGGGACCGCGTGGACAGGACTGACCATTGGCTATCCGAAATGGGATAAATTATCCCATTGTCTAAGAGTTTTATGATTTCAGCATGAACAGCCTCTTGCATTATAGGGTTTAACCTACGTTGCGGGTCTCTCTGGGTGTGGCATCTTCATTGAGATGGATGCGGTGTTGAACGATGGTTGGACTTAATCCCTTGATATCAGTCATAGTCCACCCGATGGCTTCCTTATGTTTTCTTAGAATATCTTTCAAATCTTTTTCTTCCCCGTCATTTAAATGGGAGGCAATGATGACGGGAAAGGTCTCTTGTTCGCCTAGATAGGCGTACTTGAGATGCATAGGAAGGGCTTTCAATTCTAAGGAAGAGGAAGGCTCACTAGAAGGACTAGTCAATCTGTTGGCTCCATAGTTGGTGAGATCGAGTTTGAAGCCCAATTCACGGCAGAATCTACCACCTGATCGAGATTAAAGTCATCAGACTCAACTCGAAGTCAATCTCCATTTCTGATTCCAATCTTCCCGTGTTCACTTGTCAAGTTCTCAATTGGTTTACTTCAAAAGTTTGGTCCTCGATGTCACGGGGTTGTTTCCTAGATGGAAGACATTGACTTCTTTAGTCATGTCTCCAAAGGTTAACCTCATAGACCCATTCCTGCAATTGATGATGGCATTAGCAGTGTCAAGGAATGGCCGACCTAGGATGACCGGAGTTTGAGCCCTACGATTGGAGTTGGACACAGGTTGTGTCTCCAAAACTATGAAATCGACAGGGTATATGAACTCCCCTACCCGGATCAGGACATCATTAATTTCCCCTTTGGAACTTTAACAGAACGGTCAGCCAGTTGGATGGTGACTCGAGTTGGACTAAGGTCACCCAACCGAGTTGTTGATAACAGAGAATGGGAGCAAGTTGATACTTGCCCCCAAATCAAGTAGTGCACGACTAATCTCGGCTTGTCCTATTGTGCAGGCAATGGTAGGGCTACCTGGATCTTGTACTTGACAGGGATAGGACCGAAAATAGCTCACTAATATAGTGGCTAGGAAGACTTTCTTAGGAACATTAGTCTTTCTCTTCTTGGTGCACATGTCCTTAAGAAACTTAGCATAGGAAGGAACTTGTTGGATGGCATCAAGAAGTGGCACATTTATTTTCACTTGATTAAACATCTCTATTATCTTGTCCATGTGCGGATTTTCTTATTGTTTTCAGCCTATTCGAAATGGTACTATAGGCTGGTGCACCTGGCTGACTGACTTGTCTTTTTCAGACTCGTCAGATTTGGAAGAGCTTGGATTGGATGAGGTGGAAGCTTGATTGTGGTTGTGCTGAATAGGATTGGTGGGTGTTGACACTTGGTTATCAACTTTCTTTCCTGACCTCAATGTATGCACAGCATTACATTGATTGAATGATCCTCAGCCAAATGAGCTTGTTGGAATTCCTCGGATTGGTGACTGGCTGACTAGGCAGGGTACCCTTTTGTCTCTCATTCTGTGGGTTGGCTAGTTGGCTCATTTGAACCTCTAACCTTGAATGGTTTGCATGAGAGTGTCTTGATTTTTATATATCTCTCCATGTTCCTTTCAAAGTCAGTCATTCTCCTTTCCAATTGAGGATTCTGGAAGGAGGATTGGGGAGATTGGTTAGGAAAGTTCTGTTGATAATTTGGAAAGCTTGGTGGATGGTTGGGAGAATTATGATGGAAATTGGAGAAGTTAGGTTGATGATTGGAAGAATTGTTACCTGAAGGAAGTGGTTAGCATGATTGGATCGTGAATGGTCATTGTTGTTCTGGCTCCATGAGAAATTTGGGTGATTTCTCCAGCCGGGATTGTACGTTAGGGCGTAAGGGTTATTGTTCGGCCTTGAAAAGGCCGCATTCATCGGTTCGTGGTAGGATTGCTGAGCTTGAAACACTGGGCATTCCTCAAACACATGGTTCATGGCTTGACAATAAGTGCAGCCCGGGGGTGAAAATTGGTTCGGGCTGACTTGATTGACTGGACTTGGTTCTTTTGTCTCTAGAGCTTCCAGTCTTCTAGCTAAATTAGCTAACTTAGCCTCATTAGCGATGGACGATTCTATGGAGTGGAGACCTCCTTTTGAAGAGATGGAGTTAGGACTCTTAGGGGTCTCACTCGCAGATTCCCATTGGATGGTTTTCTCAGCTAAATTTCATACAAATCCCATCCCTCATCTTCATCTTTCTGCAAGAAACCCCTTGGCACATACTTTCTAAGAGGGTTTTTGGGAATAGTCTAAACCGTCATAGAGAATTTGGCATTGTCGCCATTTCTCTATTCCATGATGTGGACATTGGACAAGGAGGTCCTTAAAGCGTTCAAAGTACCTCCAGAACGGTTCACTAGGCTCTTGCTTAAATTGCATGATATGATCGTCTCCTAATGAGAGCGGTTTATGGATAGGATAGAATTTCTTCAAGAAGACCTTGATGAAACCATCCCAAGATGTGATGGAACGGCTGCTAAGCTGTAGAGCCACTTTTTGCTAGGTCTTAAGTGCAAACGGGATAAATCTCAACCTAATAGCATCGTCTACAAGGTGTGGGATTTTCATCATAAGACATACTTCCTCAAATTCTCTTATGAAGAAGTAGGCATCTTCGGACTCTAGACCATGAAATTTGGGAGTGTGTTGATGAATTGAGGCTTGAGCTCGAAATTGTATTCACCAACCGATGGAAGTGAGAGCATGCATGATGGAAGTGAGGTCCTAAGGGGTAGAACCTATCTTGCAGTGATGTGGATTGAGCCATTACCGGATCTGGTCTTGGTTCAAACTTAGGTGGTGATGTGTGTCTAGTCAACCTAGATGAATTAGGGTCTCTCGACCACACTTGCATACACAATCACAATCACAATCACAACAAGTTCAAACAGCGGTCAACAATAAAAATCAACCAAGCCTAGTCTAAGGTATCCTTGACCTAGACAACTCCTAACTGGTTGATTGTCCACAAGAGGTAGAATGTAGACCTTGACCACAAGCTAATCAGCCAGGTCGGGGCAAGAGTGGTGGGAGGTTTTTTTTCGTCAAATGACGTTCCTTAATTAAATAACCACAACTCTTCGGGCTTTTGGCCCTCAATCCCTTTCCTTGACACTGATTTTACAGGAGTCAATTTCCAACACTTTCCTCTTTAGGATAATCTCCTATTGAGTTCGAGATGTCCCTAAGGCCAACGTCTATCAAATTTAATTAGGCTTAGGTTGTGCGTGCTTGGAGATGGTTTGTGGGCTAAGGAAGGGTAATGACTTCCCCACCTTATCTTGATTAGGGTTTTGCCCTTAGAATTATTAGTGCAAGTGTGCAAGATATAGGAAAGTAGCATTCAAAAGCAATAACACCCAAGAATGTTTCCTAAACTATATGCTATGCATACATACCTTGTCTCCAGCTCTCTTCAACAGTAATTGTAAAGAAAACGTAATTAGACAAATGCCTAGAATGCAAGTCTAAACGTTTTTTAAACAATTCACAATCATTCAAATTACTGTGGATTAAAACAGGGATGGTGATAACAAACTAGCACAAATATGACATAAAAAACTAGAAATTTTTGCAAGCAATATGTCCTGCAAAAAAGTTTTTAGTAGTCCCAAAAAATTTCAGATTTGCAAAGCAATTTCTTGAAATTCTTTCCTACTTTCGAGAGTAGGGGCACAGAATTTTCAAGTCTTCTTGACAAAGCTTGAATGCTAGATCTTGATCTTCAATGTCCCTGAAACAAACACACAAGAGTTGTTAAAACAACTACACCGTTCCTCCCCGGCAACGGCGCCAAAAATTGATTGCTAAAGTAAATGAAACAACCAATGAAGTTAAGAATGTACCGTGTAGCTTGTGGCTAACGGGTCGAGTCCACGAGGAGGGATGCGATAGAAGCGTTTCGGTGAAGTAAATAGAAACAAAGAAGTGTGTCAGTTTTTTTTAGAAAAAGAGAATGGAAGGAAAGAGATGAAAAGAGAAATTTCAACTTTCAGAAAACGATTTGGAGAAGATGATTTTAAAAAAGCTTGCGAGTTGTGTGTTGTTTAATAATATGAAATCAAGTCTGGGCTTACTATCTTACTACTCAATTGTTATTTTTTTTCTTAAAATATTAAGTCCCTCAAATGCTCATTTGCCACACTTCAAGTTGAATCTTTTTTTAGAAGGCTTTAAGTAAAGCACATAAGATGTTAGAAGATGTTGAGTCTTTTTCTTTTAAGAAATCAGAGAATCGGATGTAAAAAAAATCAAGCGCGAAGAGCAAGCATTAATTAAAAACGATTCGAGCGATGTTCAAGAAAGAGTTTGT